>JAOEGS010011242.1:86589-108464 GCA_025447755.1 Corythornis vintsioides | reverse complement strand
AGCAGGATCCTGGAATCCACTGGTTATAATCTCACCAGGGGGAGGGCCCTGAGCCTAAAGAGGGATCCCATACCCAGGGGAAAATGGATCCTGCCATGGTTTCCGCGCTGTACAGGAAAGCATTACTCAGACAGGTGGTTAGAAGCCCAAACCACCACCTGCTCCTGGATCTCTTCACACTTGTTTTCTCCAGCTGACTCTGGCCCTAACTCCTTTCAGCTGGCCAACAGCAGCTGCCCTGTACCAACATAAGTGGGAAGGCTGAAGGCTGTTAGCAGGTGGAGCAGGGAGCAGCAGCTGGGCACCCCTTCCCTGCCACCTACCACACTCAGTCCTCTCCTCTACCGGCCACTCCTCTCCCTAAAGAGGGGGACCCAACTTGGGCTGTTCCTTGAACTCCCTAGTTTAGTCACAAACCTCTTGGCTGCAGCACAGATGAGTCGCGGGAGGAGAGGGCACAAGCAGCAGCGCTCTTGCCTGCAGCTAGCAGAGACAGAGCACACAGCAGATCCTGCAAGGCTGGCAGCAGCTCTGGCTCTGCGCAGCTCCAGGGTGCAGGGGAGGCCGGGCAGAGCACGCTCAGCCACAGCACCTACGCTATGGGTACATCCAGCAGGCTTCAGTCCCCAGAGCTGCCAATTCGGAGCTAGCATGTAATTTGTGCTAAATAACATTTGGAGAATCCAGCACTAATAATGTAATAATAGCAATTAGACACGTTACCAAGCGTAGCTGTATCAGACATGCAGTCCAGGCATTTGGCAGAAGGTAAAATGCACTTAAGGAAGGAATCCACACCTTCACAGGCACGAGTCATGTGCAGGTATATATCATAATTGCATTCCTTCTGTAGTAATGTTTGCATATAAGAAATGCATGCTGAGCTAGCATAACACCTCCTTCCTCAAATAATAACTAAGTTTCATACTGTGCCTGAAGTGCTCTTTATATAGTACAGAGAAATGGGTTATGTAAAGATTAGAGCTGTGAGAGTTGTTCATAACGTAACTGCAAATCTAGTAACAAAATCCAATTCTAGCCAACACTAAACTCAGACCAGCTTTACAGAAAGGTCTGTGAATTTTTCATGGTTTTGACACTGAAATCATACCAACCTTGTACCCAGAAAGGGAGAATAGTAGGAGAGTAAGAATAGAATAAAATGGCAGAGGAAGAGTCTGGGAAAGAAAACAGAAAAGCAAAAGCACCAAGATCTCTTCCTTGCTTCCTGTGCTACTGCACTTCTTACCCATGGACAAAAGGGGATAAACAGCCCCCAGCTTTCAGGGAATGCATCTTGTTATATACTGGAGCCATGATGCAATGTGTGGAGTTCAGGGTGCTCAAACACTTTTGTATTTACGTGCATTGTTATTAGGCGATAACTAGATTTGGTATTAGGATAATATTCCACCATTGTGTGGTGTGTTCCCATCCGATGTTGCCTTTTCCCCAGTTAAAAAAAAAAACTAATAAAAAAGAAAATTAAAAAAAGATACAATAATTGTTACTGCACACTCTAATGAATTATTGTGTTCAAGGTTCGCACAAAAAAAGTAATATTATACTCGGCTTATGTTTTAATTGATTTATTAATATTTTATCACAGGAATGTAATTTAAGCTCCTCATGATTTAGATCTCATAAACCTTTAGCATTTTGCAAATTCAAATTCCAATTTAAAGCCAGGGCGAGCAATTAACTTTTCTATCATCTTGTCAGGGGAGAAGGTTCGTGTTTAATTTGAGACAAAGTGACAGAAATATATATACACTGTATGTATTACTCCAATTTAATTTATGAGTCAGCACCATCCACCTTCCAAATGTAGATTTAATGGAAGGGGGAGGAGGGAGTGGGGGGAAGACCCTGCTATCGTGACACTTGCTGCAATATCTGCCCCAAATTCACTATGAAAAGACATCCCTGGTTTACTGAGATACTGGGCTAGATTGATTACAGCTCTATTTTCAACCCTTTTGTTTTTAATTTCTATTCACTCAATCACTCTCTCATATAAAGCATGTTCTCTCAAATGTCAACAAGCAGTTTCGAGCCAGCGAGGGGCAGTTGAAGCCATGGCAGGTTCTCCCATGCCTTGTCCCAGGGCTCTGCTTCCTTCCTCCAGCATCCCCTGTAAGAGGCAGATCCCTCCCTGCAGGACTGACACAAGTCAACACCTGTGGGGACAAATCCTGTAGCCCTCCCTGATGCAGACGAGTCGCTGAAGTCTGCATGATGCTCGTTTGATTGAGAAAAAAAATTAAATAAATGGTGCTTCTTATAGTCAAATTGAGACCAATCTAGTCTGGGATAAAATTTGTAAATGATTTTATTTAGGAAAGCAAAAACAGTGCTGGGCAGCCAGGGAGACACAGCTCCACCTAAGGCTCTCAACCTTACCAGGCAAAGCACCTCAATCCACCCTTTGTTCTTTTCCGTTGTCGTGGCACCTTCCCGTGTGGAACAGTGTCACATAAGGTATAGTTTCCTTTTTCAAATACTTTCACATCATGTTTAGCTTCCTATTTCGAATAGCTTCACACAAGGTTTACTTTCCTGTTTCAACCTACACAATCTATTGATACAAAAAACCCTCCAAGATAGAGTTGCCATACCACCGAGGTGCTAATGTTTCCTTAAAGGCAGGATACACAAGTTCACAAGTCAGAAAAGAACAGCTAAGATCATTGTCTTCCATCCTCCTGCAGTGGTGACACTCACACCTCTCCTTTCAGAGCTCTCCGTTGCCATACAGCTGCCGCAGGGATTTTTGAAGGACCTGTTGCACTTAGTCCTGTTGCACAAATCAAGTAGGGAACAAGGAATTTGAGCAGCAAATTGTTACTGACCTACTACAGTGCTCAAAAGAGCATTCCAACCTCCGCAGGGGTAACAAAGGAAAGCTGCAGCCTAGATCTGCACCAGCAAAGCTTTGCATAGACAAAATAAATGGTTGTTCAGCATTTGCATGCAGTGTTTTAAGATAGGAAGGGAAGGGCTAGTTTCAGCTACCTGCCAGAGATTTTCCACATCTGCTGTCCCCATAACACAGCTAAGAACTGCACAGGAGTTAGCTCATGAGCTGAAAGGAAGGTCACCGAGGATCTGTCCCATGTATTACCTGTTGGTCTTTACTGGGTCTCTGAATATTTACATAAAGCAAAGTTGTACTTCAGCTTCCTAGAGGAACAGAGGTTTTTTTGATGTGTGATAACACTGCCATTCCTAGCAATACTTTTGCTAGTCCTATCATATGAGGGGGGATTGTTTCAGGAAAGAATTAGAGGCTCAGTTACAACCCTTCCATACACAACCAAACTGAACCTTAAGACTCCCAAAATCTTAATACCACCTATTGAGGTCTAGACACTCAAAGATATCAAAATAATCAGAACTTATTCTGATTTCCAGGGCTGTGACACACTGCAAACACAGATCTGGCTCTACATCCAAACCTAGCTAAGTAAAATTGTAACGTTCAGTGTTCAACAAGCATGTTAAGATAGAGCCAGGTGAAAAACATCCTTCCTCCTCTCTAATTCAAAATTTTAACCTTCATCTTCAAAACACTTGTAAACCAAAACTTGTTTGAAATGAACAAGCAATCTCTGTAGCTTCAGAGAAATACTTTGTTTCATATATGCATATTATATATAGAGAATAATAATAATAGATATAACATATATTCATATATATACTTTCATATATATATATATATGCATATACAGATGAAAAGTTCATCCAAAGCTTTCCTCCAAAACTCCCTATGCAGTGGTATATTAGCTTAGAGTTAAAACCTACATAGAAGTCAGGCTCAAGGCACAGTCATTATACAAAATCCAAGATGCAGAAAATCTCAAATACTCAGGCATACTTCACTCTCAATGCACACTGGACTTTGAGCCAAACTTTAAAATCTTGTTTCGTGCCCAATTCATTTATGAAGCTCCACTTTAATTCAGAGCCTTGCCACTTTCTAAACTCAGGTAAAAAAGCTTTCCTGTCATGCATATTTTTAGACAAATTATAGCAGAGTATCTTGCAATTTCCATTACTTTGTGGTGTCTGCACTGCTGATAGACACCAGCCCACAATGGCATCGTTGCCGAGGTGTCCTAATACTTGTCTGAAAAACACTATTAACTGCACGTCACAAGCATTTGAAGTGCATGTGAAAACCATAAACTTAATTACACTGGAGGACTAGTGTGATCTCACATGAAATTTGAGCTACTGTTATTAAAAATATAGAGACTGCATTTACTTAATGCTTCTTGCAGTAAACCAGTCAATTTTAAACTTTCAAGATTGTATAATCAGACAAAACAATACTGGGGGGGGAAGAAGCTGCCTGTGGAATTTACCAGTACAAGTATTTCACATGTCACGCAGCAAAAACTTGTTTATTCTGCTAAAAAGAATATCCCTTGAATTACTATTGTATATGAGATAGGGTAGCTATTCCAACTGCACAGCATTAAGCCTTAGACCAAAATAATTTACAGAAAAGACTGGCTGCCATACAGCTTTCTTCCTTACCTCACCCTAGAAAAAAAAACCAAAAACAAACAAACAAAAAAAAAACCAACCCCAAAAAAACCAACCTGTTTAATTTTCAGATCTCTGCTTAATGCTGTGTAGCTGTTACATCTACTCATCACACTGGGAATTTTGACTCTCTCTTTGATGTGTGAGCTATTCCTGAAGTCAGAAGAACTTGATATGTGAGCTACTCTTAAAGTGGGAAGAACTTTTGTTTACATAGCTTTTCTTCTGTTACCTGAGATTTACCTGTCTGAAGCTATGGAGTTTACCAGGGAGGAAGGAAGGGAGGAATACTTCCATCTCCAAAACCAGCTGGGGGGGGGGGGGGAATAAATAATTGTGCTTAAATTAGCAACATGAATCCACAGCACTTTGCAGATTTTAGATATTTTAGATATTGATACTCCTTGGAATTAATCATCTCCAGAGACATTCATTCTCTATGGACATCCCTGCAACTTGCCAGGTCTCCATTAAGCAGGAGAGGTATTCTCCAGTAATGACACTGTGTGTGTAAAAAAAAAAAAAAACACTACACCTTGTCCCTCCAGCAAGCACTGTGCAGCTGCTTCAGCTGGGAAAAAAACCCAAGCACTAGAAAAGCACTACAGCTTGTAACACTAGAAGTACAATTGTCTACTGATGACTGCATTGCTGTAGCTGTAACCCACCTAGGACTAAGTTCTCCTAAATTCTTCCTTAGCCTGCATTATACTCATTTAACATGGCAAGATGAACCTTTAGGATGAGCATAAATGGAGGAAGAAATAAACTCTTTGCAGTCTTCTTAAAAGTTTGTGTGTAAAAGTGATGTTGTCACATAATCCTGCAAGGCATATGCCTGAAAATCAGTATGGTTTTGCTCAGAAAGAAAAAACAACCCAAAACTACAAAAACCCCCACAGTGACACCTTTCCCAATTGGTAACTTAAGTGGACAATAAAACAGATTAAAAGCAGAAGCAGCAGAATAACCCTAGAGGCAGGGACACTCTTTGGGAAAGGGCACTCTTTCAAAAGTAGCTTCAGAAAACACACCTACAGAATTAATACACCTCTTTATTTAACATTCCTTTTCACGTTTGCCCAGGTTCACATCAAGGGTACAGCAATCAAAGGTGTTTCCACACCAAACTTTGTCTGCTGCAATTTTTTCTTTCAAATTCAATACAATAAATGAAACGAAACAAAATGAAACAATCTTTATATACCAGTTCAGCCAGCATTCCCTAGCCTTCATTGTGCTGCATCTCTCATCAGCTCTCATTTATTCGGAGAACAGAGAAAAGATTTGCAGATCCCATTACATTTTCCCACCCTATTTCCCAGTCTGTGTGTAATTTTTTTTCCTTCCAATAATACTGATTATGTCAACTGGAGGGGAAAAAGGAAAAAAAAAGAAAAAAAAAAAAGAGAAAGAAAGCAACAAGCACTCTTTGTGGTCTTTGTAGTAATGGAATATGAAAAAAAAAAAAAGAATTTACAACAGCTGAACTCCCAGTGCTTAAGAAACAGACCTGGCTACAGACACACACATTCTATTTACTGCAGCATCTCCAACTAAAGTGCCACAAATTGCTGTGTGTACTTTTGTCAGTGAGTAATATGGAACACAGTGCACTTCCTACCAGCTGAAAGGCAAAATTCTGGAAACGGTTGTTTTATGAGGAGGAAATAAAAAAAAAAGTCTTTTGTATAGCAGCAAAGTGATGAGAAAGAAGGCAATGCAAGGGTAGACTGTTACTAGTGGTATTCACTTTATTTTTTCTTTACTGTTAAATGAATAGAGTGTCTTCAAAGGTAGAAATAGTGAAGCATTAAAAGGAGTAAGCAAATTGGTAAAAGAAAGCAGAAATAGTAGTTTTATTTGTAACCCACCTAAAGATGTCTGATTTTACAAGCAACTCGATTCAAGCAGTTGGATTTTTTTTTGCTGTAAGCACATGCATGCTCTCACCGTAATCTCAAGAATAAGAGCACCCTTTCTTTTTTCACTATCTCCTCCTTCATATATTAAACATTTACCAGTGTTTGCAGTAAGTGAAGCAATAGATCTTAAAGAAAACAGCCTCTTACTAAAGAGCCACTATTCACCATGATACCAGGACCATTAGGTGCACTATGAGAAGATGGGTTCCCACAGAAAACACCAAGCTGTAACATAATTAAAAAAAAAAAAAGCAAAAGCACAAGAAAGTTGAATTAAGGCTGATCTGTCAAATTTAATTCTAGTATTCACAGATTTTACTTCAAATAAGTGAAACACTCTTTCACCCTTTTTAGTGTATTTAAGTCCCTGGGCTTTCAAGCAGACAAGTGAAAGATAGAATCTGTTACAGAACAGCACATCTGTACTTTGTGGTAATCAACAGTATGACAATGTTCAGGCCCACCAGACAGACCTCTGCCTCTTCAGTTAATTAAGAAGCTGATAAGGGTAGTAGGTCTTCCTTTTTTTTCATGAAACAGCTATTACCAGGGCAGTGAGATGCACAAGTATTAAAAAGGAAAAAAATAAAATATACCTCCGTGACACAAAGGTCATTCAGGTTTGGGGTTTGTTTGTTTTTTTCCAAAGCATTATTCCAAACCCTGAAGAGACATGAACTCTTAGATTAAATTAACAGAATATTTTAGCATTAGCAAGACAAAATATTTTCCTCTAGCATCAGATTTGTAAACAGCACACATAGCAGAAGCAGCTCTCCCTCCAAAAAATGCATTTAAAGCTAATAAAGCTATCTAAAACTGGTTAAAAGTAAAACTTATAAGCAAAGAAGTGGGTGTAACAGTACCTGCAAGACAGCAAAACCTGTAACTAACAGACAGATAACGTGCATGAGACAAAGCAAAAAGGACAACACTAGTCAGGCTTTAAATAATTTGTAACATGAGAAATATGTAGTTTTGATTTGAACACAACAGAAGCATAGTTTCAAGGAGAATTCCACCACCAAGTGAAATGATGACTGATGAAGCTGCACTTCTATCCACAGCATTGTGTTCAGGAAGCTAAGCCCATTCAGTTTGATGGACAAAGCATCTCCAGCAGTTCCCAAAATGATCTACATGCTCACACTGTCCTAGGGATGGAGATGCTGGCAACAACAGCAAGTGAAAAAGATTTTTGTTCAGAGACAAAAGAGAGAACTATGAAACAGGAACAGAGGGGCAGGAGGGTTGTGTGCCACCAGGAATTTTGTCATCTGCAACAACTTCAGTTGCTTCCTCCCAAGAGAGAACATGCATCATCCTCATCATCACACAACAAACAGAGAACCCAACAGACCTGCTTCTTCATTAGATGAAAAAGATGAACTTAACTCATTTGCTGCCACTACACAGCTTTTACCACACACCTACCTGCATTCATCTGAGCACAGAAAGTCCTGCTTAACTAAAGCTCCTGCTACCACAGCACCCTCTCTCACTTGGTGAGCAACTAATTCACCACTCTGCATAGGAGGGGGGGGGAGACCCCACCCACTATTCATCTGGTTGTGTTCAAAAAAAGCTCTGTCCTGCCCATACTTCCAAAGCTGCACCACTCCTGGTAATGTATACATTACAAATATACAGGTCTGGAATTTACATTCAACAAACAGCAATACAAACAACCACCAGAGAATGTATAAACACCCGGAGGAGCAAAAATACTCAGCTTGGCTGCACCACACACGGTGTTTATTTATCTCCCTTGCAGAAGATCAATGGGAGAAGACATTCAAAACAACTTTTTAAACAAAGTGTCACTTTTTGTTAGCTTATGTCAGTGGGGTTTCTTCCAAGTACTTGTGTCACAGTAAGATATGGATATGTTTAGATAGTCTTCTTGTTCCTTTACTCCAGCTATGGCAGCTGGGCACAAGCGAACAGAGGAGCAGGGCTGCTAGTTTGATCGAGTTACTGATTTAACATTTAGACTCTTTGCAGCTCAAGAGAAAATTGCTGTGTATTTGTAACCTGAATGCAGGTCAGTAACTTTAAAAGGTCAGGCTGAACGTTTAAAATCTTTTTGTTATTAATTCCCCACCAGCTCTTAGTTCTGTGAATGCCAATGAGCAGACCTGGCATCTACAGAGCCCAGTAGCAGTTAGCCTGCACCTCTGAAGACCTGGTCCTCAAAAAGACACAAAAGGAGTTTTGAAGCAATGATTTTCTATCGTACAAGCAAATTAATTCTCTTTTCACTTGAGACCAGCTTCTTGGAACACAGAAGGCACATATTCCTTTACTGGAGTTTCTTCATCTGTTGTTAACCCATTAGCCTAATGTCAAGGAAACCAACTTTTCTCCATACAATTATTTCACTTTTTAGGAATACTGAAAACTATTTTGGTGCTACCTGGTACTAACTCACACAATATCACAAGTTTTGTTGATGCTTCTTGATAACACAGGTAACTTCCCATAGTATACAAAACTTCTAGAATCCCTTTAATCCAGATATAAAAGCACTTTGCAAAAATTACATTTGCCTTACAAACTGTCCCCACTGTGTTAGGTCTACATCATTATCCATACTTTAACAATCAATAAAAATTAAAGAGGAATGAGGGAATGCCATTTAGAAGTGTTACAAAGAAAGCAGTAGAAACAGGAGCAGAATGCAAGTTTTCTGAATTTCTACCTCCCCAATTAATCAGAAGGCCAGTAACCTGAGATGATTAAATTCAATAAAGTTTACGATTATGCCTCAGGTAGATTTCAGTTTCTAACATGCAAATACTATGGTATTTGGTTTATGCTGGTGGTCTTTTAAAGGCCCTCTGAATCTACAACAGCTTTTAAAAACTATGGGGAAATACCTAGGAACAAGAAAACTTCAGGAGTTTCCTTCCATAGGGTTAAACTCCCATTTGAAAAGATAGGTATGTTCTTTGCTATCATCCACAAAGAATGACAATAACTTTCCAACTAAACCTGTTCTGATATAATATGCGCAGACCCCAGGAGATAAATAATCCAGAATGTGTGACTGTTGCCTTTCCATTGGTACAGCAATCTAAAGCAAGCATCTATTTTCTGCAATTCAGGTCTCATGTAACATACTGAGTTCTTTTGAAGCAGCACCTAAGAGGCAGAGGTGACCTGATTCACCATCAGTTTATGGGAAGCTGCACATTAACCTCAGAGGATCTGTATCAGACAGAAAAGCATCTGAATTTTCAGGACACCTGTGTATCTCCTGCTAGTTTAAGAGTATTTGTGTCAAATACTCCCTTCTTCAGACTTAAGTCCTTGATTTGATGGTGGACACCTGGTATGTCTAGGCTTTCTAATGAATTTAAAAGAATAGATGACTACTTTGTGACCACACGTTAGTAAACTTGTCTTGAGGGCTAGTGCCTTGGGTATAGTCACAAAGCCAAGAAAGCTATACCATTAATTTTCAGGCTTTGGTTTAAGCCATAAATTAGTGATGCTTTGCTCTATTTCCTACCTTTAAATATACTGGAAAACTTGTCACAACTCCCCATAAACCAAGAGCCTTCAGTGATTCGTTTTGCATGGAAAACTGCTGGTGCAGTAAACTTCTAGTACTTCTAGTCTTTCCATTAATGACTTCAAATACCTCTTCAGATCCTCCACCCCAAACTTTTATAGGCAAGGAGCTCTCTACTCTGGGAATGTCATCCCCATTACTGGAAAAAAAAAAGTAATGCTTATGTATCTTCAGTAATTGTCAGAACACAGCTTATTGGCAACAGATCTTGTTTCACAGGAACACAACATTCTAGTTTATAGTTCAGCACTGAAGAGGAAGAGGAAACGCAGCCTAATGTACGTTCCACTGATAAGGCAGCCTGTGTTCTCACAGCCTGCACAGGCATGGAAAGAAACACCTTTTACACCCTCCTGCAGTACCTTCAACCACACAAACCTATGATCAACTGCCATGCACGTTACATTATCAGTATCCTACTTACCAGTGCTTAAAAAAGGAGAGTACATTAGATGGAGCAAACTCCCTTACTTTGTGATGTTCCAGTTTCACATCCTGACTTAACAAGTAGGGGCAACTTGTGCTCCACCAAGACTCTGCACTATATTTGCCCAAATCAGTGCACTCAAACTCCTACAGATATTACCCAACAGCATGAGCTAGCTTGGAAAAAAAAGTCTGCCTTGCTGTGAAAGAAGACATTATCCCACCAGAACTACCACCCTCATGGCTTTTTTTTTTTTTCTTAATTTACTTTTTAATGGAAGCAAAACTCCCTGTCATCTCACCTACTCCTCTTTTAATAAGGAACGACTGCCGTGAGTACCCCCATCTAGAACCACCATTCACTGCCAGCACCTCTGCTCTCCTCATGTGCTTAGAGAATAACTGATTAGCACTTTGCATAATTAACCTGATTAGCACTGTGCATAATCAAACTGATTAGCACTTTGCATAATTAAAAAGAAATAATAATAATAACAATAATAAGCAGTAGGTAATAGCAAAAACTGCTAGACCCAATGCCTGTTTGCTAGATCTAGGATTAGTTTAGTGCAGTATATTTTATTTCTTAAAACTATTTTTTTTTTTAAAGATGCACAAGCTCCTGAGAAATACATGGGTTTCAAAATAACTAGTGAAAGTATTGGTTCTTCCACTATTACAACTTAGGACTTCTTGTGCCTCCCTCCACTGCAGTTGAAGACATTTAACAGGATGATGACTGAACAGCTGAACCACTGCTCTGATTCCCACATCTGTCTACAGTACTGCTTTTGGATTTATCATCACAGAATACAGAAGCCTCAAATCTTTTAATGCATCTGTCCTCACAATGTACTTACAGGGTACAAAAGCTGTATTATCATTGTCAAGACAGGCAAGCCAGTAAGATGCATAGTCTCAGAAGTACATAGGCACTGAATTCTCTTCTGTCCTGAACAATTACTCTAGACCATGAGAAGTTGGGAGAAGAACACTGAAATTATCAGATTCCTGCCCCTAAGACTGCATCACTCTTCCCCTATTTGACTGTCATTCTTGTCTGTATGTACATTTTGCATTCTGTTCAATAACATGAGACAATGTACTTATATACTGCTAGCCAGTCCCATCTCCAGTGTAAATCTCCCAATTAGGGTTTCAGGATAAACAACCACCTCCCAAAATCTGAAGAACCTGTGTAGCTACACCTAGCTCCATTGCAATCTGGGGGAAAACATCAATGTCAAACATCTGCATCACTAGTGACTCAGTTCTCTCGGGACATTCAACACCAGACTGCCAAGAAGAGTGGGGCTCCAAGTGAGCAGGTAAACCACTACATTGTTTGTTTACCAATGTGATCTCATCCCTCCCAATTACTGCTATGCCCTATGTTTCTCCTCACATTATTAACCTCATCTCCCTCCAGAATCCTTATATTATAGCTCAGATTTGTGTTGCATTCCCCACAGAGCAATCTTGACCTTACACCTCCTATTCTATTCAAAGCAAACCCTTCACCTCTCCTTACACTTACCCTCCCTACATCTCCCACTGGGTAGCAGATACTACAGCTTCTCCACTGACTGCTCAGCCAGTATGGTTGGAGCACCGGGCAACCAGGGAGTCAGTTCATTCTAAATGATCAGTCCACCTGCCCTACACTTGTCCAGACAGGAACTAATGCCTCTGGACTGCACAGAGGACACTGCATGGACTAACTCTGGAACAGTGACAAAAATATCCCCACTGTGCCAGAGTTGATTTCATAAATGCTCTCTCATAAAATAAGCCAATGAGAAATTTGGGGGGGGGGGGGAGAAGGAAAGAGATAATTATGGTAAAATTGTCTTTTACTTAACTGGAAATGTATTACCCATGCAGAGGCCTCTCCCTCACCCCAAGCTAATGAATGTGTTCCAGCAGCAAAGGGTGCAGAGCTAGCCACTCATTTCCCAAGTTGTTTCGTCTCAAAAGAAAAGTGTTGCTGTAGAGATTTTTCAAGTCCAAATGTTCCTGGGGAAGGTAGTTCCAGTAATTCTGGGAAGGAAGCCAATCCCTTGGCTTTATATGTAAATATTTAAACAACATTATTTTTATATACATATATTTTATACACATATACGTCTTCAGACTCCCAGACTTGCAAAACTGCAATGGAAAAAATACACCAGTCAACACAGAGCTATGGGCTCACCTGCCTGAACCATGACAACTGACCATCTGAAACTAAATACAACAACTTCAAAATAATTGAGCCGTGTCATCCACATATACCAGTCCTCCCAAATAGAAGAGCTGCAAGATTGGGACTACAGATTCTAAAGTACCAAGATTAAAGTATTACATTTTAATGTTAGCAAGAACATAAGGTTCAAAGTCTAAATGTTTCAGAGACTAGATGGATGCCACTTCTCTCCATCCACAAGTGTGGAATGTCCATCTTTGAACAACACAAAACTTCACATTCCTAGCATCTTAGTGCTCTGACACCTTTTCTGACAGGAAAGCTGTTAATTCATCATGCTTAGAAAGGTCACTGCTACTTTAGACTTAAATCAGGTCCACACATCAAAAAGGATTACTCAGTAGAAAATGCAAGAGAAAGAATGGAAACATATCTGATACTGAGATTTAGTGAATAAAATGGGGAAAAAAAAAAAAGCACGTTTCAAATCACTGAGAAGGGAGTTGAGAAAATGGAGGAAGGGGATTTAGTGAGAAGGTGGTACCCAGTCAGAGCATATGATGAATAAATCCATGAAAATAAAATGTACCACTTGCATTCTACCTGCATATACACTCAGTAAGCAACAAATACACTAACACAAGGTACTTTTGTGTAAATTCATAGCTGTATGATTTAAAGAAATATTTATTACTACAATATTTATGTGTCTGTTAAAATATGTATATACAGCACATGCAGTGTGAGCTTTAAGAAAAGATCACAGAAGTGTACATACATATACATTTTTTTTAAATGCAGAAAAAAACCAGGCCAAGTCTTTCAGAAAATATTTTAATGGCTTTATAAAAAGCCCTTACCCAAAGTTTGAGGGGCTTTTGCAATCTTACATTTTTCTATTGCAAAAATACACCTGCTTTCTTTTCTTTCTTTTTTTTTCCCCCTAAACTAAATATTTCTTCCATCTAATGACTCTCTTTATTAGACAGCATCTAATTTGCATACATTTACATACAATTTAACTGCTAGCATGTGAGAACAAAGAAATGGCTCTGTATTGTACTGAAGGACAATAATCAGAAAAGGAAGGTATAAAAACCAGCTAGCTCGGTGGCTGTGTATTCTCTTTGTTTCAGAAATACCAGGATTTTTAAACACACCACTTAAAGGGTGAAAAAGATTATTTCATCAAACAATGAAAAAAGATACAGTGCAGCTCCCTTTTAACACATTCTCTCTCTGGCCTGCTTAATGGGATTTAAGGGTCCAATATTTCTTTGCTTTCTTCTGTTTCCTTTATTAGAACTGATGGATTTAATTCTGTCAAATATTTTTCTTCATATTTTATTCCTATAACAATCTATGCTCAAATGCTAATTCAAGACTATCTTCCTTTCCTTGCAGTCAGCCTGGAATACAACTGCATGATCTTTGATGGGCATGAAGTACCCTGCCCTCAATGCCCAGTGCTAATGGATTTTAGAGAGAGTCTGCCAGACTTTTACCTTGTGGCAACAAGTCTAAAGATAATGAAAACTTACCATGTAGCTGACTGGGAATCAACAGGAAGGGAAGCAGGGCTGAGCTCCACTTGTGAGAGCAGGGAGGGGCTGTGGTCAGAGTAAATGCAGGATGTAAGGATGCGTCAAGCCCTCTAGTTCCCTAAAAGAAGGGGAGAAAAGGAAATTTAAGTTCTTGCACAAAGCAAAACCCTTTAGAAAAAGCTGTCAGGAACTCAAATACAGACCCTACCAGAAGTAGGATATATCAGCATAGAGTTTTTCTCCAAAGGCTTTACTGTGAGGGTACAAATTGCAGAGGACAGCTACAAATCTAATCCATGTGGACTTGATGTAATATTGAAAAAAATCCAACCAACCAACAAAACAAAAAAGCCAGCAACAACAAACCCCACACACCACGATTTCAGTCTGCATGCTGTACATCCCACGTCCCCTCAAATGTGCAAGGCTCAAAAACCAGAATGGTTTGCCATTTGTAACTGCCTGCATAGCAGAGCTGCTAGCTTTGCCTCTGAACTGTCCCCTTCCCAGCATCACACTCAATGACTTGGCTCCATGGGGCAGAGAAAGTAAAGTACCAACATCCAGTGGTGCAGGGACAGGGAAAGAAGACCCTATCACTCTGGGAGCATGTTATAAGGGCCTGTCCTACAGAAACAATATCTGAAACCTTTTGTGGTGTAAGCAGACCTATTGCACCCTAATGGAATGGGACAACTCATGGTAAAATGCCTTAGGCTAGTTAGCTTGGATACAAAGCAGGTGTAGCATTTAGGATCCAGCAGTCATCTGCCCCCTGCAGTTTGCCCCAGCCAGCCGTGTGGTGTGGTAGGCTGGCTTTACATGGTCAGCCAAGGGCAGTGTTAATGTGATGGGCTTTCTCAGACCAGCTTGTGTGGCACAGTAACTCTGTGACTGTTGATACAGGATCCACATCACAAGCTGTACTTGAAGATGTGCTGCTACTGCCCTGATGTGCCTCACTGGCACTCAAAATACATTATAGATTATTTTCAGACACAAATTTTAACTTAAAGCTGGCTGAAATGTTAATGAAGTTTTAGCTCTTTTACAAGAGGAGAATTCCCTAATGCTTACAAAAATGTTTTCTCTCTCCCCCCTGCCCCCACAATCTGCTTCTACTGATATATAGCAACTAAACCTCATAAAAGAAATTAGACGTGTTCATTTATTTCCCCTTTTCAAGGGGTATCCTTTAACTATCACATTCTATGCTCACCAACTGTATTTTGATGAAGCCTTGGGTTACTATTTCCAGAACCTTAACAGTGTGGCTGCACTACAATGTAAGCTGATATTAATCAGAGCTGTGCCAATTGCACCCTTCCCTCCCCTGTTTTTGCTTCTCATCACATGTTCCCAAGTCCACCCTTGAGCCAGGACTGGATATATGTCTGGTTCAGGGAGCCTTCAGCTGAATGAAAATTTCTTTTCCATGTGTTTTCAGCCACATCAACTCCCTTCCCAGCTGCAGCTTTACATCCAGGCACAAAATTCTAGGGGTAGAGTCAGTAAGGCATCAGAACTGTGCAATTGGAGGAAGAGCAGCAGAGCAGTGTCAACATTGATGAGTTTTAAGTTCTATGGACCTATGCCTTGAGATGTCCAGGGCTGCCTTGATACAAGGTTCTTATCACATAGCTGGAAGCCAAACCAGTCATGGCTTTATAGGTAAAAAAGCCCCTAACTAAAAGAAACTGTTGGGCTATACAGATCATACAGAACAGATGCAATCTACTTCTGATGAAAAATGGCTTGAGATAATGGTGAACTGCTACAATCTGCATCAGGGGCAATTTCCAAGTGGCAGGTTGAATTAGCCTCAAGTGACATGCATTACAGTAACTCTTCCCTGAGGCAATAAGGCAAAGTCCCACATTCAAAAAGGAAGAATTAAGCTTTCTTGCCAAAGGCAAACGATAAAGCTCATGATTAAGAACCACTGTTACCAGGACATTTAGAAGCTCCTGAAAAAGTCTTTTACAGACTTCAGAAAATACATCTGAAAATAAAAGCGCAGGAATTTTATTTTACATCTCTACAGTTACAGTAGTAAACATCTCTTTTGCTAGTTTCCCAGAGTACAGTCCTGTCTTGACTAGAAACTAAGCTTTCTACATTTCTAAAGTCACTTTGCCAGAACAGCTGCACTAGATGCTGATGTGTAACTGGATTTCAGTTGAATACAGAAGACAATGCAATCCTAATCTCTTTAATTTGCCCACTCTAGTGTTAACAAAAACTGGGACATTTAAAGTCCTACAAGAGAGATCCTTTGGCAGTAAAGAATAACCCAACACTATCATCTACAATCTCTTCAGAAGGAATCACTAAGGAATAGCTTCAGCAGCCAGTCAGCATCCACAGATGTTGAACCATCTTTGGAAGTTACAATTACTTGGAGAGCTAAGAGTGGGAACACCTGATCTGCATCTATTTTCATGAGTTTAACAACCAATATCCACCTTTTCAGTACCACAGTCAGAATTTTTATACCCAAATTACAATTTACTATCAAACATGGGCAGCTGCAAAGGTTGCTACACAAAACAATACATGTTCATGTTATGTGACCCCTAGACAACAGGCCTGTCTGGCTTCCCCAAAAGGAGGATCCCATCTTCCTTCAACTGCCTTTTAGATACAGACATTAACAGGACAACCACCCATGCATATCTCTTGCTGTGCTGTAACTGAATACTTTATAAAATAACTGTCCATTAGAAAACATGCACACGTGTATATAGGCACTAATAGATATATTGTTCAAACACAAAATTCTCTGGCAAACACCTGTCATTAATATCTAAGTCAGTTTTTGATGGTCTTACAAATGATGAGGATAACCTAAGAACTTTAAATTATGCCAATAGTTGAATACTTTCTATTCAAGTGCTCTTGATTGGTCTAAAAGTATATTGCCACGACACCAGCCTCTAATTTTATCTCCATTTTAACAGTTCTTCATGGAGCTAAAAGTAGGTTCAAGGGGAAAGATTTTCCCCTTTCTTTTGTGTTGTTACTCCACTGAAGCAGAGATGCGAGAGTAAACTGGTGCAAGCAGAAGAATAATTCAGGGGAAAGTAGCTCCCCTTGCACCTAACTAAGTTTTGGAATTTATGAAGTTCCACTTTTTGTGCATAGCTGTCTCATTACATTTTGTATGGGGCAATAGAGGTGGAATTATCCAAAGGAATAATCAGACTCAAATCATGGTCAAGTATCACAGTAGTTCAAGCTGAATCCACCAGCAGTACACTTGGGCCAGCTTTAAGTGCTTCTGAAAAATCCTCCCCCTTTCCAACCTGCCCAGAAAGAGGGCAGAAACAAAATTCCACCACCCTGTATCTGGGAAGCAACATTTGCAAGTCGCAGTTGTGTCAAGTTAAAGATGCTGAGAATTCCCTGTTAAGTACAAACAATATTTCTGAATCTAGTAGTTCTTTCAAGCATTCACTTTGATTTGATATCTTGTATTGAATACAATTTGCCTCAGCAGCATTTTAAACCATGACAGAGTACGAGCAGGTCATTTTTACACACAAAAATAGTATCTGCCAGTTGTGTTTACAGCCAAGATTACAAACACAGGCCCATGCTGCCCGAGATAACAAAATTACCCGGCTTGCACTCCAAGCCAGTCAGAAACCATATAGTTGCAGACAGCAAAGTCAAGCCAAAGCCAATCAGTCCTGCTAAGCAGCTGCCATCTCAGTTGCTTATTAGTTCACCAGTCCACTACCACAACCAAAGACTTCAGAGGGGCTTATGGCATGCACAGAGCAAAATTGTCCCCGCATTTGAAATATCAGGAATGGAACCATGAGTGAATGCTATCAAAGGGTGGAGAAACGAGATAAATTTATTTTAAATTTTCTGAAAACATTATTTTTTTAACACTAAAGAGTACATCCTTAGTCTTGAATACTATGTAGTAACAGAATCATGCTGTTTGTCGGCAGAAAGAGAAGTTTCCTTTTAACGGGGGAAAAAAAAAGAAAGTAGAATCATATTTCCTGATTTAGATGGGTTTTAGGTCAACCTTAGCTACATACAAATTAATGTTTTGTTCAAATTACAGAGCAATTTTAATTAGGACACCCTGTTAGACATCCTGTTGTTCTATTTAATGGACTTTCTCAGTTGAGAGGAAACACCTTCCCACCCGTCCCTGACTTAAAAATTAAAGTAAAAATTATGCTGCATAAATATACAAAGATAAAGTTATTTATTCTGCATCAAATCTTTTTATTTCTGTTAATCGGTATTTGGCAACTTCTATATCAAAAGGTCAGAGTTCAGAACTCCACAACCATTAAACACCTGTTTAAAAACCACTTGAAGCACTGGAACCAGCCAAGTATGTCCCAATTAAGCAGAACCATTGGCACTGCTGTCCCGAGCAACGAACACCCATTGCCATTTGCTCTCATTAGGTTAAACAAGTTTCTTGGGACATAGCTGAATTGCTCATTATGTGCATTGCAAATGGAGAACACCAAAACACTAGAATTTAATTCAGCATAGCCTTCTGTCCAGTTGTCAAGCATAGAATTTTGGGAAAAGCGAAAACTGAAGCTTTGGGAAGCAGCTGGGAGTTCTACAGACCACACGAGATAACCCACAGTGCCTTCAAGAAATTGCCTGGCTGACACACTGGAAAGAATTGGGCTGAGATTTCTTCTTGGAAACGCTCCTAAACACTGATTCCCTTTCTCTTAGCAACCCCTCCTCTGTATTTTGTATTAGTTTGATTCCCTTACACAGTTCTAATTAGCTATAAGAACGATACAGTATCCGTTACATTCATTTCAGTGTTAAATCAGTCACTGATTCCTTGGTTTTGTACATTTTTCAGCTCAGGGATGGTGAAATGAAAAGCCCAGAAAATGAAACTTTGCTCATCAATCGGACAGAACTGCAGGCATTCAAAGTATTTTTGTCAACTTATTTAAAGGCTCCCCTAGTGAGACCAACTGCCAGGCAAAGAGAAGAATCTCATCTCTATCATTCATTTAGCCTCTTGGTCTCTGTCAAGAATGCAGACATGCTTCCCAATGAGCCACAAGTCAAATGATCTTCTTCCAAATACCAAAAAATACATTTCAGGGTGGTGCCACTAGAAAGCCACTAGACAGAATCAGAGCAGAGTGGTAGTGATTAAAAAGTATGTCTGAAATGGTTCTAATATCCATGCTCAATCCTCTATAATCCCACTTCATTATCAATTTATTAACTTCCTTTGTTGTCCTTTCTGTCACCCTTCTGCACTAGTCACTAACATATCTCAGTTTGGATAGTGCTCTACTCCATGTGCACAAAAAGCCAGCATACTTCACACAGATCAGTTAACTACAAGAAAGTAAAGAGGCACAGAGTCTCTAAATTGATACCTTAAAATTAAATGTATAAAAAGGATGGATCAGCACTATAAACACATTAATTCACAACTCATAAGGTCAGGATGTTAGCAGTCTAAAAAAAAAAAAAATCTATATATTTATTTCCTTCACTTATGCCACACAGAATTCTTAAGAACATAAATCCTGTTGGCTCTCTACTACCTCTTGTACCTCATAGAATTCACAATTATTTAGCACCTACATTTCTGAAGTAAACTTTAGTATAAGAAAAAAAAAAAAGCATTCTAGGAATAAAAGATGTCAGCTAGCAGTTGCTGATGACCTAAAGCTATATTTATTTTCAAGACAACCATAAGAGTGGCAGATGCTTTCTTGTTCTGGCTGGCTACAAATGGCACCAAGAAATCCTAAGATAGATACTCACATACTTACTCTTTGCTTGTTCACCACCCCCCTGCAATAACAAGTATTTTTGCATACAAACAACACTTTCTGATATGCAATTGCTCTTTGTTTAGATATCCACAGATGCTATATTCACTGTGGTCTCAAAAACAGTTTCTCTTCAATATTCCTACTGATCTGAACAAGAATGCTGGGTACCCAAAACATCTGAAAAAGATAAATATTCTGTATTTGTTCTCCATTATTTAATTCACAACAAGTGTTACTGCTTATAGAGAAAAGGGTTTACAACAATAACAATAAATATTGAAAGCCACTGTCCTTAGCCATTTCTTAATTTAAGCCTTACTAACTTCCCCTCTTAGAACTGGTGGCTGTCATTTTATTAAGTAGATGGAATCTGTAGCTGCAGCACTTTCAGACTACAGAAAGCTGCAAATCCTGCCATTATAAATGGATGTTTTTATTGGTAAATGCTTTAAGAGATTAACCAGAAAGGAGGAGGAAAGTAGGAGCATGGGTGGAAAGAAAACAAAACGACTCCACAAACAAACAAAACACTACAAATCACAACAGGACAAGAGAAAAATCAAGTGGTGACATCACCTTACTGAATTAGTAACAATTCTTGCTTGATTGGAATTACAGGGTTGGTTTTTTTTCATTTGAGTTTCCATTAAACTACTACAAAACCATTTAGCTTAATTTCCACAAACACCCTGATAAACTATCTTGTATCATTTGTAGCTAAGGACACAATGCAACTTAAAAGTAGCAGTCTTCTGTACTGTAAAAACAAATAAAGGGGAGCACCTTCTCTACACTGGACACCTTGAAAAAGTAGAAACAACTAATTCTATACATTTCAACTGGCATTTCACTTGCACTGCATCTAAAGTGTATTTTGGATCCTAGAGCAGTTGCCTTGAACAACACCCTTCAAATGACTGAGATCCACAAAATTCAAGAGCGTCAGACTGGCACATGGCTGGAGAAGTGATGGAATATTCAACAGGAGATACTTTGCCTACAATACAAATATCTGCAGGCAAATCACATAATCTTTTTATATGTGATATAAATAAGAGATATAGGTTAAAAGGAGAGAAATAATCAGCTTCAGAATCACCTGGAACATTTTGTGCAACTGACTTTTAATTGCCTACAATGGCAGTTTTCAAAGCTTTTGCAGTGCCTTTCAAATGGTCAGGTTCTCTTAAAAATTTTAGGGACACAATTTAGCTCCATTGGGCCCCCTCGGGGAGCTAGCTGTACATATGGAAGATAATGTCTTTAACATTCCTGATACCATACATTACTTTAATACCTAGAACCTCAGATGTGTGTTAGGAAGGAGAGAGAGATTAAGGGTCGGTCTCTCTCTCTCTCGCATCTGAGGTCTCTCCTCATGACTGCTGTGCAGTCACAGGTGCTGGCAGACAGTTGAAGGAGCAGTCTTGGTCATTTCCTTATGTTTATAATCCTCTCCTATTGGGAAGCACTTTCCCAAGGTGGTCTGAATGTCCCCAGCTCCCCCTCATAATAATGAGGGAAGATGGCATAAAGTCTTGAACAAGGTTCATCTCTTTGTTTTATGTTGAAGCATATTTGAACATAAAGCATATGTTTGATAAAACACAAAATATGCTCAAGTACTAGATCATGCCGAAGTCCAAGGATCTGAGCAACAGTTCCTACTAGCTCCTGTATCTAGAGAGAATAACTAACACTTATCATCACTGTTAAGGAGGTGCAAGGGGAGATCTGACCTTCTCCAAAATCATAGAATCATAGAATGATTAGTGCTGGAAGGGACCTACAAAGGTCATCTAGTGCAGCCCCCCTGCAGTGAGCAGGGACACCCTCAACTAGACCAGGCTGCTCAGAGCCTTGGCC
>JAOEGS010011242.1:58723-86489 GCA_025447755.1 Corythornis vintsioides | reverse complement strand
TGCCCCACCACAAGATGGCCGCCTCTTCTTCTGCCCCACCACAAGATGGCCGCCTCTTCTTCTGCCCCACCACAAGATGGCCGCCTCTTCTTCTGCCCCACCACAAGATGGCCGCCTCTTCTTCTGCCCCACCACAAGAAGAATCTGCATAATCTCACTGTTCTTTTTCCTTGCGTATCAAATGAAGGCACCAAGGAAGAGCAGATCCTCGATTTAGCTAGAGCGAATTTGTCAGGTTAAATACTGAATAATCATTTCCTTTCAAGATTAGACCTGATCAAGAACTGAAAAGCAATAATTCTAATATTCTATCCAACTGTTCAATATACAACTCCTCTTACTTCAACCTACAAACTTGTACCACAGAACACAGTAACATCCAGTACAAGGCCCTCTCTACTAGGAATATGGGGCAACATCCCACAAATTGGGGGAAGAGAAAAAAAACCAACCCAAATATTTAAAGCCAAAGGGGTGGGGGGGAAGCACAAACAGAAAACCCACACAAAACCAACACAAACAACCAAAACCAAGATATTTAAATTACTTTCCCATCAGGAAATACACTCTACCTCTGTATCAGGTTCCCACAGTGGAACAGCATCTTTCAAAACAAAGTCAAAAGATGTGGCTCATGAAATAGAAACTAAGAAAATAAAAGAGCAAGAAGTGAGGTGTAGGGCAAACAAAGCCAAAAATGTCTGGAATTAAGAATCCAGATGCAGCCTTTGTGTCTTGGGCAGGAGTGACAAAAAAGGGAGGCACATCAAATTTATCACAAAGTGAGGGGAATTCAGTGGAGGGATATATTAAAAAAAAAAATAAATTACATTTCAAAATGCCATCTTGTAAATAGCACATGGAAACCCACAGCAGCTTGTGTAGACACTGTATCTGGCCAAGTGCACCGTTGTGTTTAATTTGAACTTTGATTACGATAAATCACACGACACGGGGAGGTAACCAAGTGACTCTCAGTCCCTTCTGAAATCTTACCCTATTAAAACTTACAGTGCAGCACACAACCATTTTGGTTGCTCCTACTGTCTAGGAAGGCAGCTGAACTACCGAATGGAATATCCCAGCACTACTTGGTCATTTGTCAGGCATGAAGCGGACCTTTGCCATGCCAGCAGTGAGAGTGCTGGAGCAGCAGGTCAATGTGGTGCCTGCATCAGCTACAGCAAACTCCGGCTGCCCAATTTCCTAAGGAGGGCACAGACGCTCCACACACCTGAGCACAATTAAGTCTCACTGCTCATGAAGAAGAGAGTGGGTATTGGCAGTGCTCTGCCTTGAAGAGGAGGGGGAAAAGCAGTTGGAGGAGAAACATAAAGCTGTTTCTGCTCACTACCAACATTATTGCAGGCACCGGTAATGAGGTGGCTAGGCTAGAAGGGAAAATGGATATAGGGATCTGGAATCAGCTCCAAGACCAATGCTGGTTTTGGCACCATTTTCACCCTAGTGAGTTACAAACAACAACAACAACAACAACAAAAACTAACCCAAACCAACCAAGCAGGTGCTAGCTATCTGAGGGACCACACGCCAGCTACAGCTGCTTCAAACTGATTCAATTACATCTGCCTGAAGAGTCCCAAGACAGCAAATCCACCAAAGGGAACCACAGGTCAAAGGGAGATCCAGTACTTTGGGATTATAATACTCCATTAAATTTGAGGTAGAAGTCCCCCAGCTGAGGAGGATATGCAGACAGGGTCTGAAGCATGTGATCACAGTCAGGCTAGGATAAGATGGAAGCTGGGAGACAGCATATGGCACAACACTGGGATACACAGTAAAAGCTCTTTGGAAAAAACACCTCCAAAATTTCCTGAAGCAGCCTGACAGCAGTGCCTTGTTTCCCAAAACACTGGGTGCAGTACATTTGCTTGAACACGCTCTTGGGATTGGGCCTTCACTCCAAACCTTGTTTGTACAAAAAGGGGCCAAGCAGCTGGGAAATTCTGGAGTGTAGTGTGTCCTCATTAGCTCCCATCTGCCATCAGAACTCAGCTCATGGCAAGTTTGGCTAAGTCCTGGTGTTCTCAGGTCCAAATCTGGGTCAGTTTTAATTACACTATACAGAATTCAGTGTGCAGTTTTAAAATCCTTATTATACAGCTCAGAAGAACGGGCAGCTCTCCAACTAATCAATTTTTTAAAAGTACATATATAAAATTTTTAAACCAGGCTAGACAGACAGTGGGTGGAAGAGAAGAAAAAAAAAAGTATAAGCGAGTACAGGGGTTAGTTAGCAAAAGTGGGTCACCAGCAAGTTCTGCTTTAAAACTTCAAAGGAAGGGGAAAAAGAAAAAAAAAAAAACCTCTTCATTTTTTAAGACGGTGAAACTGATGCGCAAGACATATACAATTCATACCCCTTTTAGCATCAAAATGGGTTACACACAACAATACTGCAACCAGGTTCCTAGGAAGTGAAAGGTAGACTGTCTTGTGGCTACAGGACCAGAGCAGGCACTGGCCAACCTCCTATCTTTTAATAGTGTCATTGCCAGGCATGGCAAAGTCCTTTTCCTACAGATAAAACTGAAGATTGTAGCCTTTACCCCACCAGTTTAGAAAAGGTGTAGGAGGTAGAAATACACTTCCATGGGATTCTTGAAGATGACACTGAACTTCAAGATGTTAGTCTAAATCCTTATCTAATTAATGTTTTTTGGACTACTGTAACTGCCGTTTATTTCCTCTTTTTCTATGCCATCAAATAGCCATCAGCCAGGTCAGGACTTGAAAAGAGTTCTGCTTGCCAGGTTGCTGGCAAACAAAATGATAGGCACAGAGAATGGCTTGTTTTTCACTGAACAGACACTTGGGATAGAATGGCATGCCAAACCTTATCTATGTAAATTGGGCTAAAATCTACTTTCAAAGTCAACAACCAGAATCTGCCCTGTTTAGAATCTTTGTCAGATGCAAGGGAGGCAAGTGGAAGTCTTTAGTGACAGCTACTGACAAAAAGGTAGCTCAAAAGTGGAGAAGAATGATCAAGGAGCAGTGTAAATAGTGAAGAAATGATAGATGCTTGTTAGATGAGTGTAATATTCTGCCATCCCCTGCACAAAAACTGCACCTTCAAAGATTTCCAAGTTTGCTGTAACCATTTCTATGAAAAATTTCTATTAAAAAAGATTTCCCTTCATGCACCTTGTTAATATTATAATAGCTTTCATTTTAGAGCTACAGCATAGAAGAAACACGACACAATCCTGCATTCTCCCTAGTAAGTACTTCTTCACTTGATGACTAATCCATATATCTCCAGCTGCTAGATGAATCTAGTACATCCTGACACAGTAAGAAACACACTACCGACTATTTCAATAACAACAAAAGCTACATGGCTGGAGTAACCTGACAATGCTTTTCCTTTGAAGAAATCCCTCTCCCTCCCACACCACCTCTAATACATGAAAATCCATACATCAAGCAACATACACTGCACAAGAACTCAAGCAGAAATCAAATAAATCATAAAGCTTACCCCCAAAAAAACCACTGCAGTCTGAGAAGCCACCACCTTCTCTACTCTGCTGCAAGTTCTCAAATGGCGGAGGTCTGCTCTCAAGCTCTAAATACCCCCAGCTGGGCCCACTTGCCTCACCTCTCTGGGATAATTGGCAATTTAGTTCAGCTGGCATGGATTTAAAAAAAAAAAAAAAAAAGCTGATGCCACAAGCAGATGGGGCAAGGTAAGATCCCATTGCTGAAGAAGAAAGTTATCCCATGCAAATTTGTTTTTTAAGGGCCTGTTTTCTTAGCAGAACTTTTGACTATGAAGGTTCTGTGCAGTTCAGTAAGAGAATAAAAATGTGCAGAAAAGTAACATGGCAAACACTAGTAAATTTAGCCCAGGCATTATCATCATACTATTCTTGTAATAGAGAAACTTCAGTGTCCTGATGTGTCTTGACTATGCTGTTTTAAAACTGTTAATGATGGACTGTTTGAAGACATGAGCCACCAGTGACTAGGCAGAACTGACAACCTCTAATTCATGCACACTGAAGAATGGAGTCATGATGCTATCTAGTGCTGCATGAGTTCTGGAACACTGACAAAGTCCAGTGTTGAAACACGGTAGCTACTTGGAAACCTGGGAATGAGGACTGAGCAGTTCAGAAGGAAAGTTCAGTTTTCTAGTTGATTTTTTTTGTTTTACATCATCTCTCAATGTAGCTTTATTAAATAATTTTATGTACCTCTTTCTTTGGCCTCTCTGCTTTTCCTCTATCTGACATGTATAATAACAAACCATTCCAGAAGCTAAAAGTCAAAGATAGCTAGCACTGTGTCCAAGTGATAAGGGGAACTTATACTAGGCTCTGAGTAAAGGACCACAAATAATGACAACAGGTATTACTTGCTGCAATGGAACTATAGAGCAGAAAGAACACTAGCCTCTGAAGTGTCTTTACATTCCACTGTCTAGACGTGTGGAGGCTACAGTGTGGAAAACTGTAGGAAGGAAGAGAAAAAAAAAAAAAAAAAAGAAGAAAAAAAAAAAGAAGAAGAAGAAAAAAAAGACTCCAGAGTGAAAGGACAGGCTCTGCCCATGCTCATGACCCTAGAGTCAGACTTGTCTTTCCTCTCTTCACTCCAAACTGCTGTTCAGATGTGACTCAAGTTAATGACACTAAAACTCTTCAGGATCTTCTGCTGATAATGCAGCCCCTTCAACACTGTCCATTGTCACACTGTCTTGTTCAAGGTGTATTTGGTCACCCTGAATTCTGACCAGGGAGCCTATGAGAAAGGAGACTGGCTGTTATGACTGAATAATCCACAGTTCTT
This sequence comes from Corythornis vintsioides, assembly GCA_025447755.1. NCBI lineage: Eukaryota > Metazoa > Chordata > Aves > Coraciiformes > Alcedinidae > Corythornis > Corythornis vintsioides. Next base: position 81,671 of record JAOEGS010011242.1, on the reverse strand, counting down.
GCACAATGAGGCTCCCACAGAAGCATGTCTTCCTTCTGCAATTGTGTTCACAGGTAAATAGTGAAAGACTTGGTATGGCATATGAATGTAGATATATTCTATAGTAAAAAAGAAAGTATGGCATTCTGAGATAGAGGATGTTTTATTTTGCAGACTGTCAGCACCTGGGGATATTAAAAAACATGAGAGTAATTTACAGACTAAATTAAATCATGGTGGTCCCAAGTTAGGAATTAAAGACAGACTAGTCAAACATCTCTACTAAAATTTGATGCTCCTGTATTCATCTTACTGTACCTACATGTAGCAATGCACATAATCCTTATTGTGCAGTCTGTCCTTTCCCCTCAATGAGCTAGAATACCCGAGACAACAGTTTGATTTATAAACACAATGAGTCTCTCAATTTTATTGTCCTTGGTTCAGTCATATTCTTAACACTGGAATGCCATTTTTCTATTGAATTTAATTTGTGAGTGGGTGATTTTGGTGCTATACAGTCTACATGAAATGAATCAGTACATAAGAAAATGCAATACCTATTATCATGTGTTTTGTTAACATCCAGCCTGTGGCTTATATGTGCTGTGCTACACAGATGTTACTACCAGCTAACAACATGTTCTAAACTAACAGCGTAAGTCCTGCAGATCTCATTTTTGTGCATTTTAAAAACAGTGGGGCAGGATGAAGAGGAATTTGCCAAATTTCTTTGTGCCCTGTACCTGCAAAGGAGGAGGAAACCTGCAATTCTCTCACTGTAGCAAGGAGATAATATCAAGAACAGTGCCAAGGACATCCAAAAGGATCACAAGTGCTTTCCTAAAGAATAATACTATATATACACATTTCTCAAATAAAAATTGAGAGGTGTGACTAAAGTGATGTCAACTTGCAAGTTTTGTGGTCCAGTTCCCAGATTGCATGACAAAAGATAGAAAAAAAGCACACAGACCTACATAAATTTCTCATTTTACTGCCTTCTATTATTTGATAGCCAAACTCATGTCAGATGATGAACTCAGAAGGCCCTTCATGGTGAGACAGAGTATAATCCATGTTTAAGACAAAATTAAGTGACAACAGATAAACACAGGACAACCATGAAAAGAAAATTTATAATATACTGTTTTTATGTACCAATATGAGATAAAAACACCAATTATCCCTATTTTCTAGATGAGAAAACTAAAAGCTCTAGTCTAAACTACAAAATAAATCAAGGGACTCCTACTGAATACACTCAATTATGTCATGTTTCTATTAATTTTATCACATTTACCCTCAGTACCTGACATCTCGTGCTTTCTTTTATTTAGCTAAGAAGTTGACAACAGATAAACACCAGAGCATGTATCTGGACCATAGTTCAATTGAAAATCTACCATGTCTACATCACGTCCTGCTGCAGAACCTGACACCAGCCACAGCAGTTACTTACTGAATCCATGGGCAGGGCAAAACAGTTTTGTTACCTTCCATTAAATCTTGCCAGTTGCTGGCAAACCACTGGCCAGGGATTTTTTGAGCAAGTAGTTATATTCATACCTTTGTGTTAAACAACCCTTGATGGACTTTTCTTTCATGAGTGTAACTGATTTACTTAGTAGGCAGATTTTCTTCTGCTTTTTCTTCATCTTGGGTTAATGACTTCTACTGTCAATATTTGCAGTTTGTCTAAAGATTTTCTGGAGCTGCAGAAAAGAGATCTCTGATACAAAGATAAGGAAAAGACTGGTCTATAAATCACTTTTCCTGGGATAAATCAGCATAAAGTAGAGTGTCAACAGATCTCAAGACAATGGCAGATCTGTTCCTGTCTCATAATAAAGATTCAACTTATCATAACAATGCTGGAGCTTTGCAGTTTGTTTAAATAGATTTATAACATACTAACTACCTTTTACAAAGAGCAAAGAGATGCTTATATCTGCTTACAAACTGAGTAGATATGAAGGTGAAAAGGTCCGAACTTGCCAGTCAGACTTGTAGTGTGACTGCATCTGCTGTTTGGATGCTGCCTAAATAGGCCAAGATCAAGGCTGCAAAGATTTATTTGATTCCGATTCCTCAAAGCAAACAACCAGACCCAGAAATCAAAGCTCTTAGTAACATTTTAAAATTATCCCATGAAGTTATATTTCCACACTGCAATGCACCTATCAGGTGTGCACACACAGACAGACACACTCCAAACCACCTCATCACCTGCATTTCTCTGTTGCACTGCTGCAAACACACTCTGAAAGGAGACAACTGCTAGAGGCAACCAGCATCTATTGGTGCAAAAACCCACGGCTGCGGCTCCTCTTTTCTGATCACAAAACACTGATTCACACCTTGCCTCACCTCCCTGCCCCCTCTACCACTGAGGAACTCACCTTCTATCTCCATAGAGCTTCCCTTGGCCCAGTCTGCAAGCCCAGGCAATCCAGCCCCTGCCGTAGGAGGCAAAGGCAGGCAGTTCAGTTCAGAGTTGTCCATGCTCAGTGCATGTCACACAACACAAGCAACCTGCTAACGAGCTGCTCTGCGTGCCCGCTCTCTAAGTCACAGCTGCCAGCAACAATTGAGAGAGAGCAGCCTTGCTTTTCAGGATTCCTGCCTGTTGCCCAGGAACCACACAAAGCACTGGAGATTTTAAACAGGTGCATACAGGGCTTTTCTCCCCTGCCTCATCCTCCGGCACATCAGACCAACGCAAGAAGAACCAGAAAGCAGCAAATGAACTTTTAAAATGGGATCAGAGTTCCTACCGGTAAAGAGACGCTGCCGTGATGCCAGGGAGAGGGCTCGTACATAGCACCCTAGGCAGGTGCAAGGCTTGGTCAGGTTTGCCTTTGTGAAGACCTGTTTCTTTTTTTTTCTTTTTTTTTCAGTAATATGCAACTCTATTATAATTCTGGGTTACACATTTTTCTAAATTTGTCAGTACTTCTCACCTGCAGAAATATTTTGTTAACGTAAGAGGTAATGTTTCAGAACATGCAGTGATTCAGAGCACGTAATGAACACCAAAAATAAATTAAAATGGTGCACTTTAAAGCTTATTTTTAAAATAATTTGATAGCTGTATAGAATTTTTTAACGCTCAAAACCATCTGTCAAGTAAGCTTACTTACGGGCATAATATAAATCACACAAGTATCTGATTTTCTGTATGTATAGACATTATGTAGGTATCATGTTTAAACCCCACTGATGAACATTCTAGTCTTGTACGTACACAGCTCAGTGCATAGGTGGTATCGTAGGTAGACAGAAAAGGTATTGCCTGAACTGAAAATCTGTGAAGCAATTTTGAACAGGCTTGTTAGAAAAAAGACTGCAATAACTCCAGAATGGTTTGTTTTGTCAATATTGCCTACACTGTGTTAAGGTCATCAGTACGAGTTTGTCATTAGCCACACTGCCACACTGATCATCGGGAAAATGCGTTTTAATTTCAGACAGATTCTTGCCTGAATTGGAATGGTGCAAGAACTAGTTAAGACCACTGACCAGATGGCCATTAAGATCTGGTGCTCTGATGTTATGATTAACTACTAGTCTGGTGTCTGCCTGCTATTTGCAAGCCTGCTTACGAGAGCAGGCACAGGTCAAGCCTGAAGCAAGGCTCCTTCACTAATCTTTCAGAAATGTGACAATGCTGACAGGCAAGCTAAGGGCTCCTGTCTAAAATGGAACTGCTCAGATAGGTTTTACCTTCCCTTTTAGGCTTCAGCTTTCCATTTGGATTGGAGGCTGAAAAGGCTAAAGGGTTCTCTTGTACAGACGCCAACAAAAACAAAGGTAAACTTAGAATTTTCATTAACTGTAAATTACAAGAGCAAACAGAAATAAGGATTGATGTGAGCAACAGGGAATGCTAAAGCTTCACCAAATGTAATGTGTAATGCCTCAACCCAAACATATTTTGGGATGCCTGCCAAGAAGATGGGTATAAATGTGGGAGGCTTAGTAGAGTACAGTTTGAGCTAAAATGTGTAAAGTTTTCACTTGTGCTAAGGAAACATTCGTAGCTAGGTAAAAACAAGGCCTTATGAAAAATCCAATTTTGCATCTAATCTAAATTTCCCCAGGCAAAGCAACTGCTCTCTGCCTAAAGTGATCCTCAAGATAGCTGGTGGTAGCATGTAATTATTGTGGATAGCACAGCTTGGGCTAGGAACTAGCTGAATATTGTAAAGTCTAGAGGTGTTTTATCCAGCTTTTAAATGGTTCGATGTTCTCATTTAAACCTCAATTCGAGTTAGTCATTATAATGCCTTTGTCATTTGGTGGTCCAATGACACCTGTACAACTACAAAGCAGAAATGTCAGCTCTAAGTCTAACAGACTTTCATGTGCTATCTTACCTTACACTGTTATCTGCTGCATCTTTTGACCCATAATTTCTTAATAGTGAAGGATGCAGCATCCCAAATCATTACAGTTTGTCCAGCAAAGAATTACTGTACTCTATGTTGTTGGGTCTGTAGTGGAAAGGGCATTAAATTACCCAAATTACCTCTTTTTGATAGTAAAACTCACCCAGAAGAAAAAGGCCAACATGGCTGAGTTTGGGTTTGTCTACTCTCAGAGATGTGCCTCAACAGTGAGAGTATGAGGTGCTCAACTAAAAGACTAGGACAAGTTTACTTTCCATCAGATAAACAATGGACAATTCTCAGGCAAGATGCAGGAGAGTAAAAGGCTGTTAAGTTCTATAGAAATATTCAACACAGGCTCATTTTTCAATTTTTTTTAAATCCACTTTCTTTTTGAGTTGACAGATCAAATCTTTCAGCAAAAAATGTCAACAGAAATAAAACTTTTTTTTTTCTTTCTGCATAGACTTCAGAAAACATACACAATAATAAAATACCAAGAAGCCATTTTACTGGCTACCATTTCAGATTTGTTTGATTGCTTCTAAGATCTTGAGACAGTAACAAAAGTTACTTAATGTTTCTCTATGTTAAGTGCAGCATACACTGTTCCATCTCTGTGCCTGATAGAATACAGCATCTGCAGCTGACAGAAAGCTGACAAGCTTTTGATCCTCCTTAAACATACCACCAGTTATACAGATGTGGAAGTACCAAGTGCCTATCTACAAAACAGTACAAGAATCATAGAGACAACACCCAACACATCCCATTATTTAGCAAATAAATATGACCCTCTTGTAAAGAGATGGTGACAACAGAAACAAAACAGAATTAAAATCTCAGAAGTCACTGCCTATTCACTCCATTGCTCAACATGTAGATCTATTCAGCTAGGAGGACCAAAGGTGACAAGTAACCCTGGCAATATACACACATAATACTATGGCCACTAGAAGTAATAATGCAACCTCTGTTGGTAAGTGACTGTGTCTTTTTGCTAGAGGATGTCTCCCTTAAGGCTAACACTGGCATGAGAATGGTGGAAACATTTAGGAAGGACTCTAAAGGAAATGCAACTCAGATTTGTCTCTACAGTTGCCAGTGACTAAGTGGCAGGCAAAGGTTGTCCAAGAACAGAAAGTACAGAGTGTGCAATGGAGTTTAATGACAACAGTGATTCAAAAGATTCTCTCTGAACTCCAAGTAAGGATCCTAGACATAGTGAACAGTCCAGGACTCAGTACTTTGGCAAGAATCTTAGAGTGAAGTTACCCTCAATGTAAATTTAAACTTTTCTTCAAATCACTGTGCACCTCTGCAAAGCTTAGATGAGGCTGAGAGAAGAATGTATCCTTTTCTGCAGTGTATTCTGTAGAAGAAGAAGTTGGATTAACCATATCCTTCTCTGGTGCCAGCCAGACCACAAAGTGTACTATCAACACTCTGCTGTAAGGTAAAAGCTATTGTAAATTTAAAAGAATATCCATTAAACATCCTGTCCCAGAAGTGCTATAACCTGACTTCAGTTTCTAATAAACTCCGTCTTCGTGCACTCCTAAATAGTACCACAATAAGAAGCATCAGATTACTTTCTAGGAGATTCTTACAAAACTATGTGATATTCTAAGCAGATATAAGCAAATATTATTATTCTGAATAGCACTGCAAGCTGCCCTCCATCCACAGCACTAGGCAGGCTGTCATTTTTGTAGTTCGGATGCATTTTGCAGCAAGACTTAACTGTTCTTTCAAGTGCACTGTACTGCTAGTTGTCACAATTATTTATAACTAGGGACATCCATCTCCTACTAACCTTCTGTTCTGGTCCAATATACAGGAAACAGTATTGGAGGGCTGAAGTACATTTATAAGAATTTCAACTCAGTATTTCTTAGGCAGATTCTGCCTTCTGACTGCAGTCCCAGGCAAGTCGAAGGTGGTATCCAGTCTTCCTCTATTGTATGGGGTGTGTGCATATAGAAACTTAATTTCTATAAAAGGTCAGGAGAGTAAATGTTCCACTAAAAAAAGTGCTTTTCTCAGGATACTTGTAAATATGAGACCCCTAGTTGGGTTTCTTGCATAAAGTGCATCACAGAAGTCCTGTAGCATTATTTAACAGAGAAGCAGTGAAATAGTGCATCATTCACTGAACGCTGAGAAATAATCTATGCCTAGCTTAGCAATGAATTATCCTACAACCTTGAGAATGTTGCTTAACTGTTCAGTGTTTCAGTTTCCCCACCTATCAAATGGGGATAATGATACTTCGTAAAACCACTCTAAGGTTCAAATGAACTGTCATTTGCAAACTTCTGAAGTGCACTGGAATTTCTAAAAAACCACCAAGAATATAGAAATAAGTATTGCTTTAAACGTTTGTTGCTATATTTTAATACAAGTCATACCTTTCTTGTAAGTACTTGACAATACTGTCAAGTGTTTATATGTATTATTTAAGTGATTCAACTACAATTATCATACCACTAGTGTACTGGCTTTTAAGATACTATGTGCTTTAAGTTTAAACTTGCAAGTGTTGGTTGAAACACTAATCTTTTTATGGACCTCAGTAAGAGATGTACTTGCAAGGCAGGCAATAGTCCTCCAGCTGAGGTAGCTCTACGTTCTTTGAAACATACAATAATTAGGAAACTTAACCTAAAAAAAAAAAAAAAAAAGATATTAACATGTTGTGTCCTGCCTCCCTGACACTCTTTTCAGCACCTCATGATAAAGATGCCACAGAAGACTTGCTTTTACTTTGAAGTGCAGGAAAATATATCATGGTAAGAGATTGAGTGTCATTCAAAGAATCCTTTGAAACTTCTTAAAAACTGCAGCCAAGCTTTATATCTGGAGATGTTTTAATGATTACTTTTTTTTTCTGTACTTTCAGAGCACAGAAGAGCAGATTCATTACATGTTTAAGACTCAACATACTTTGCAGGCTTTAGATATTTAAATACTTCTACTTCTGAAAGTTTATCCTGCTTAAATTTGTACTTTCAGGGCATAATCCAGAAGTGGCTGACATATGTATTGGAGGTGAAATTCCAGGTCATCTATCAGTTAGTTACATTTTTTAAGGAAGATAATTCAGAGCATGAGAGTTTTTTCTTCAACTTCATGTTACAAGAATGGATCACATTGTTTCTCAAATAAGTAACATTACAGATGGGAACAAGTGTGAAAACTGCCAGGCCCAAAAGATTATTTTCTCTGGATATTATTAACAATCAAAACCAAGATATCAGAACTGGGGATGGCTTGCAAGTTTAGAGACAGCACTCAATATAAACCAAATGCTACAATAGTTACTGAAGGAGAAAGAAGCTGGTGGGACATTCTACAGCCATTTCATCTTTAAGAAGTATTTTCTTCACTAACTTTGTAATACAGAATATTTCTAACCATCAAGTTATTAAATCATATTTATAGCAGATAAAAAATTGCAAGCATTAAGGTAGCTTAACCTTAACAGTCACCTTATCTGGAAGTAAAATATTTGAATACAAAGGCAGCAAACAAGATTTTCTATTCTTATAAAGATTAATATAATACTTGAATACAAATAGGACATTAGATAAGAGTTACACTGGCAACATGTGAAATTCCCTCCATTTTTTGGGTATGATTATGAAAGTAACACCAGAAATACAAGCAAAAGAGAAAAAAAAAAAAAGGTAATCTGAATTAAAATTATTTAAAAAATAAAAGTATGGCCCTGAATCTGTGGTAGACCTGTAAGGAGGGATGGCCAAGTAGAAAGGGAGTTTGGTGAGATGCCCTAAGATGTTTAAGAGCACAGAGTGTGGAAGAGAGCAGAAGAGTGGGAATGTGTCCACATGGGTTGTATTAGAGCTTCAAATGTCTTCAGCTCAAGTGACTAATGTGAATGTGCAGAAAGACGACCACTTCAAGAACTTTTTACTGATTAAGTCACTACCATAAATCCCAATATGTTCCCTGCCATATTGGCAGCCTGTCCCTTTCTTCCTTTTAACTGTGGGCCAGATCCTCAGCTGGTATAAGTTGGCATCGCATTTTGTTGCCTTCAGTGGAGCTAAGCCAATTGATGCCATCTGAGCATCTGATATTATATTTCTGTAGCAGTTAAAAATGATACAGTGGCATTAATTACTACACAGCCATGTCTCATAACCTCATGGCAGGGGCAGAAAACTTCTCATTTATCGTCACCAGCCAAGATACAAAGTGGAAGGGTCAATTGGCATTCTAAGCTCAGTTTGATGGCTGTAAAGCTACTAGTCATTCCACAGGAGAAACCATTTCTCATTTTCCTATGTGATTTAAATACTTAACATTTGTTAACTCAAAGGCATGTAGTAGCTATGCTATGTCCTTAAAGCACCACAAGCTATTGCATCAAAAATGCAATGGATCTGACATGCAGAAGAGCAGGCAAACTGGGGCAGAGAAAAATCCATTTAACTGAGAAGCCCAAGTCCCACTGCCAGCAGCACATGCTAAAGGAAAGGGTAAGGACACCTCAACCTGTAAGCATTCTGCTACAGACTAAAGAACACAGAGAAGCAAACCAGAATATCTTTCAGGTTATAGTTGCAAGTCAAAATATACCTGTACTTTTATCCTTAACTGCTAGGAAGAGCTTTGCAGTGATAACTATGGAGCACTGTTTTTCACTGAAGGATGCAGAGGAATCAGAAAATGGAAGGCAGTCATTTTTCCAAGGTCCAAAGGGACCTTGGTGGAAGAAATCAGAACATTTTCTTAGCCTTTCTGTATTCATTTTTTCATGTTTGGCTTTTTGTTGTTGTGAGGTTTAGTTGTTTGGTTTATTTTTCTGATAGGCCACCTGCCCTCCAGAGCTAACTAGCTATATTTTAATAGCCAGTTGGCATAGGGTTTTTGGATTTCTAATACCACATTGGGAACCTTGTCTCAGACACAGACATTCTCTGATTTATGATCTTCTAATAGAGAAAGCGGTCATTTTTTGTTTCAGCAAAGGGAGAAATGGGAGCACAGGATGCATTATGCACAACTGTACATTGGTTTGGACTATCTCTTACACAAGCCTGAAACTCATAGTTTATAGTCTTTGTGTAAAAAGCTCATACATTCCATTTCACTGCAGAAGGAAATAATCTTAACAGGAAAATCTTAGCATCCAAATAAACCCCTGCTGCTCCAATAAAATAACATTTCCTACTTTCTACCCAACACAAAAAAAAGTGTAGGTTGTGACTTCAAAGAACAAGGGGGCGCTCAGACAGTCACACATCCAAAAGTAACCATCACTTACATCAACATTTTAGATGCAGCAAAATGTTCATTAACTTGAGTAGGTTATTGAGGGTTATTGTCTGTGTGTTTAAGGGAGGGGTAAATGGGGAATTATACTGTGTCACTGAATCTATCCTGGCCTGCCTTCATTTGCATTCCTTGCCCTTCCCAGTATTTCCTCTCATATATAATTATCTCCTCATCTCCTAAATCACTTTGTTTTAAACACCTCATATCCCCTGGACACTCAACACTGAGATCTTACTGAACATTAAGCAAGCAGAGTCGCATCTTTGTCTTTAAATGGGTAAAAGTACTTACCTATCAAACAAAAAAAAAAGTACTTACTCTCCACCTACTCATTAGAATTTTCATGATATAGCAGCACACACGCTCCTAACGAGCTTCTAAATGGGGGACCAGAAGTATAACCAGACTCATTCTTCAATGAAATATAAAATAAATGGACTTAATGTTGACTTAAGACTATGTCCTAAAATGCAGATAGCTTACTATGGATATCATGTACCTATCTAGTAACAAGCAAAGGCCAAAACACAGCAAGATAAACCATGGCTTGACTGGCTTCAACAGGAGCTTTGCTTGCCTAAGGACAGACCATTAAATTCCTGTTTGTATTAATAGGACAAGGAGTAATAGCTTTAAGCTAGAAAAGTGTAGGTTTAGGTTAGACATTAGGAAAAAGGTCTTTAATATGAGGCTGATAGCTCACTGGAATGGGTTGCCCAGATAGGCCCCATCCCTGGAGACATTCAAGGCCAGGCTTGACGAGGCTCTGAGCAGCCTGACCTTGTTAAGAGATGTCCCTGCTTATTGCAGGGGGGCTGGACTAGATGACCTTTGAAGGCCACTTCCAACCCAATACATTCTGTGATTCTAAGATTCTACTTTCATAGCTTTAGCTACAAAAGAGCAGAGCTACTAAGAAACAGGAAGCAAATAAAGAATGAAAACCAAAAGAGAAGGAAACATTACAGAGGACAACATATGGGGGAAGGATAAGAGTAAACAGGAAAACATAAGGGGCTGAATAGCAGGAGAAGAAATTGTCACATATTGATTTGGTAAAGCTTTTACAGCATTGACTGCAAGTTTTTCTGCTCAATACACAGCAGTATTTAAGATGCTAAAAGACAAGTAACCAAATTAACCTGGAAAAGCTGTACTGTTTTGGGAGAGTTTCTGTCAGTGCCACTCTTAATCCATATCAAAATGGTAGTCTTCAACTTTCTCTCACACTCTACCTGCATTCATAGCTCAACTCCCACTCTAGCTCTCATCAAAACAGTTTGCTGATGAGAAGGAACCTTTGTTTTTCCCTTGCTACTAATGGAAAAAGCATCAACAGCCTCTCCTTCTCTCTCAGGCCCCAGCTCAGCAAGGAATTTATATCAAAAGACTGCTGAATTGACCCACTGATGAGCAAAATTTGCAATCAAGAGGGAGTCACAGTAAAGCCAAACTTCCTTGATGCTGTCTGTTTACATACCAGTAAGATGCCAAGATGATGGTGAAGTGTCCTCAGACTCTTTTGAAAAAATCCCACTGTGATGAAGTGTCTTCACAGCCTCACACATTTGCTATTAGGTGCTGAAACTACAAATGGAGGAAAATGCTGGAAGTTCTACTACTGTCATTTCCAGAGAGCATTCCACTAGGAACAATTTAGGAAGAAGAAAAGAAATTACAGACTTTCTCTCAGAGCTGAGTGTATCTTAATGTGGCAGGTAAGATCCACATTGCATAAAGGTTTGAAATCTATTACATACCCAGTAGAAAATGCAGGAGTTTTAAACAGTCACATTCTGCCTAACTCCAATAAAATTAAACCCGTTGATTAAGAATATGTCTTAAATTCACATGAAGAGTATCATCCATCTTTAAAAGCTTGGCCTCCCATTTTTATATATTATATTTGGCAGAAATATGTCCACATTCAGTCATTTTGTCTTAAGTCAGTACTGGGATCCAGCTGTTCCGATACTGATGAGAATGAAAATTTCATCTTCAAATACTTCATTGAACTATTATTTAAGAAATATTACTGCCTAAATGAGATACTCCCTTCACTAAAAAATGGTCATGAAAATGTCTGCTTTACTTTCTTGTAAGAAACAGATTTTCAGTGTCCAAATTTTATAATAATCCCTAAGTATGTTTAGTCATCCTTACCACAGGGGAACAAATTAAGTAGGGAATTTCTGCCCGACGGAAATCCTTCAAGTGACAAAGCTTCTAATTTTTGAGTTCAGTGGAATTTTTGCCTCAGTATGGATTCACAGGATTTGGCCTATGCTTTGTAGAGATGACTGGGATCCAAGTATATTTTTACTTAGATAATTGTTTTGCTAGAATCTCAAGTGCACTCTAGGAAGAACTAGAGGGAGTGAGTTTTACAAGAGATCAGTGATCAATTATTGCTGTGTCCGGCTGACATAAAGTGCCCATTGGACACCAGTAGGATGGGCAGAAGATGGGAAATAATCCAGTTTAGAGTGCTAACACAAAAAGCAGACTAATATATTTATTCCCCAAATGCATGGATTGTATTTATATTCCCATTTCTTATGTAATGGAACTTTCCTAATATTTATTATTTATCAAAAATACTTGTTTTCAGTGTTTCCCTAGCAAGTCAATATATCCAATTTCAAATTATAATTATTAAAAGCATGCAGCTGTTACTAAGAGACTGCATGCTGAAATGCTTGCCCAGGATTTAGACCATCCACTGCTACAGATGCAATGTGACTAAGATTCCCCACCATATCTAGATGATAGGTATGGAGAAATCTGGCCAGGCACCTTGATAGTAAAAGGAAATACACGGATACATGGGCTATGCAGCTTCCTAACTTCCACCTCTCAAGTCTGTTTTTCTCTTTCCTCTCCATTGACCCCTCTTTCCTCCCTTTGAAAAGATGTGGAAGGGAACCAGGAAAAAAATCAATGGCCCAGAACAGAGTTGTACTGAATCTCCCTGAAAAAGCAGACAGAACAAACAGCTCCTTAAAAGGGAATGGCAGTGTAAGCTCCTCTGCTGCAGTTCTGTAGTCCTAAACATGAGAAGGGATGTAGATATTCTTTATGCTGTAGCAACCTAGTTTCTACGCTTCTATTTACTCCTGTAAATTGCTCTTCCTTTTACCTGTGATTTCATTAGGTAGTAATCATTTTGCACTGTTGCTCAGAGGACATCTCTTTGCTTTGCTAACTACTTGTTATGAAGTTTATGTCACTGCAGAATTTGGCCATGTAAATCCTGTAAGTAATTTGCAGCTCTGAAACTGAATTCTGATATATTTCTTCAAATCCTATGCTGTCAAAACTCAGTGAAACTGTGAAGAGGATATGAAGATAACATCTACAAACACTGCAGCTGGGTACACAAAAAGCTGCAGAGGAAGAATAAGGGTTACGAGAACAGGAAAATACTGTTATTTACTTAGAATTGTTTCTCGAAATATAATACCCATATCTGGAAATTACACATTCCTACCTGTACATCACATCAATACTACAGGGGAAGGTTTCTCCAGAAGAAAAGACACCAAAAAGAGAAATGAAACAAAAGGGGGAAAAAAGGTGATTATTAGGTAGTAATCTACTGATGTTCAACTAGCAAATTCCCTTTTCCCACTCCTTCTTTCTGAAAAACCCTAAATTATGAGCATCACAAATAGTCTGTTTCTTCTCTGTGTGCTCAATGACTGCAGTTCACAAAAAGTTAGAGGGTGATACTCCGTAGAAGCCAATAATAATTTTGTGTTAAAATATATACCTAATAAGAATATGACTGTGATGGTCAATGTCCACTTTGGATGTTAAGATACTTTTGTGCTCGGGCTTCTCCTTTCCTGTGGCTTAGGCAAATGCTCTGCTCAGGTAGCTCAGGATAACTCTGTCCTCCCATTACTCTGGTTTGAGTTAGCTTAGCACAGGAGACTTTCACCCTGATATGATTCAGCCAAAAAGTACTCCAGACAGACAGACAAGGAAAACAGAAAACACCAAATCAACAGCAATCATATAATTATTATGTAGTAAAATGTGAAGTGTTCACTGGATTAAGCAGTGACAGCACTGACATGATAACACATAGCATGGCCTCATCCTCCAAGGCTCTCTCATCTGAGTAAACCTGAAGAAGAGTGTGCAGTCCCTTGGAGGGACTGAAAAGTGTAGAAAACTATGACATTTGAGAGGAAATAGATCCCAACACTGAAGCATGTAACAGCAATGTGAATCACATGAAATTTTGCAGGGAAAAAAAAATAAATCATAAACACAATACTGTTTCTGACTTTTGATCTCATCTCTAGGACACCCATGAGAATAAATACACCAAAGCAAAAGCAACCCTTCCCTTGACATTTTATTATATTTTTATAACTCTCTCAATATACCAGATCAATTGCATTTGAAAATACAGCTATTAAACCCTAACTAGACCATCTTTGGAGCCTTTGTTTGTCAATTGCATCAAACAACAGTTCTTCTGCAGACAAGAAATCAGACCGTATTTTTACAATAATTGCAAGTCATTTCTGGGAGAAAGAGGTAGCAACAATACCCAAGGAAATAAAATAACACACTTTTGTGCTTTCCCATCAAACCCGATAGTGTTATGGGTTTAAATCAGTCAGAGGCAGCTACGCATGAGAGATTGCACTCTGCAGGCTCTATCAGTCAGAAGTCAAGGATCCACGTCCATGATTTATCATACTTTTCATGGTAATTAGCTAGAGTGCCATTTTGCTTCCAGTAGCATCACTCAACTTTCTTTTTTTAATTTGGTCTTTTTTTTTCTGCAAATGAATTTACATATTTCTCCGTCTCTCATCCTCTACCATGTTTTATTTATGAATATAGGCCTTCCTGATGGTAACTCCAGTGTGTAGAAGGTAGTAATTATTATACCTATCTGTTAAGTTAATCCCTTTCTCATGATGTCTGCAGAGAAGTTTAAGGTATGTAACAGTTTACAGTCAATATCAGGTTTAATTATGCATAATGAGGGTAACGGTCTCTGTTTACTAAGTACACCTGGGCTGTAGCTCCTGCATGAGTTTTTCTCCCAGCCTCATTTGGCACTGTTACCAGTGCCACTGTTCAGGGTACATGTGGTTCTTTAACCACTCCAGGAAAGCCAAGCAGGTGAAGCACCTGTTTCAACAGAGGTTCAGAGGACGCAGAATGGCCTTAGAACAATGACAGCTTTGTGTAAGAAGAAAGTGGTTTAGGGAAAAGAGGAAAACAGACATTGCCCAAGCTCCATCTCTTAAAATAAATAAATAAATACATACATAAATAAAGCATTTGTTCCTACTTTGCAAGGACCTTCCCCAGGAAAGTTTCCTGTAGGAGTGACTATGTTCTTTTAGTTCATTGGAAGCTGTGGCAACAATTAATACCCTGAAGTTAAACAAAAGAATTGAGACTTCATGTCTTACTCATATTTCACAAGTAAATATATGCTAAAACTAAAAATATTCTAGAGGAAACTGAAGACAACACAAATGATGTCTTCTAACTCTATATTAGTAAAAGGTCAAAAGCAAAACCTCAGATATAAACCCAAATCTACTTCAACTGCTGTTTTCAGCCTCTTGTGCAATGTTGTTACTTCAGTCTGTATCTTCCTAAAATGAAGATCTAGATTTGAATGAGTTCACTTCATTACTTTTTGCTATAACATTTTCCTTGTGATTTCATGTTATTATCCCATTAGGAAATAAATACATGCAATGGGAAAACTGTCATACATATTTATAAATACCTATAAAAAAATGTACCTTCCAAAATCTTTGATTCCCTAGGAAGCATGGATATAGGGTTTTTTTGGTGTGTGTGCACAAGGGACTAAGTTTACTGAAATGCTGAAAACCAAATCTGTTTTATTTCCAACAAGAAGTGGGAGTGCAAAACCTAAATAAATTGTTCTGCAAAGGTAAAAGTTAGTTCATTTTTTCCAAAGCAGTAAGAAGTGAGTTCTCAATTTTATTAATATAAAAGAACTATGGCATTTGTTCAGACATACTTTGGGATGGGTTGGTTGGGTTTTTTGTGTGTTGTTTTTTGTTTGAGGGGTTTATTTTTGGTTGGTAGGGGTTTTTTTTCTTTTTTTTTTCCCAAGTGAGAACTTTGTATGAGTCCACATGTTCCCTCCTTATTTTTGCCATTCACAAGACTTCAAGAAACAAGTACCTGGTTAAAAATCTTTTAAAAAAAGGGGGAACACCTTCAGCTAAATCATGTTTTTTCTTTCTAAAAAACATGTAATTATTTGATTGTCAGATAGCAGTTACTGAAGTAAGATTTTTTTAAAAGGTTAACTCTGTGATTCTGGAAGCTCTGCCAAGATCAACATGCTTTGACTGTACAGGTTTGAAAATCTAAGCTTGTCTCTTTGTTAAGGCTTATGTATATTATTCCTACAATGTGCAAAGGTAACCATAACATCCGTATTACTGCATTCTAGAGAAAAGACCTCTAAATGAAAAGTGAGATTTTTTTTTTAACTGATGTCTTTCCCTCTCAGTGCTGTGTTCTAAAAAATGTGATCTAAACATGTAAATGTAAGTTTAACCACTATGTGAAGCTGCTAGTAACTACATCAGAAAAGATACCTGCTTTCACAGTGACAGTACATTGTTCCTTTTGCCATTTAAGACATCAATGTTCAGCTAAACATGGACTCCAATGAGATGAACATTATTTACATGTACATATCATCTTCAGAAAATTGTTGAGGTTTATAGAAGGGGGCAAAAGTGGTCGCTTTACTTAATTTTTTTACTGTGAAGGCAGTGAGACACTGGACTGGATTGCCCAGAGAGGTTGTGGACGCCTCATCCCTTGAAGTGTTTAAGACTGGGATGGATGAGGCCCTGAGCAACCTGGTCTAGTAGGAGATGTTCCCACTGATGACAGCAGGGTTGGAATTAGGTGATTTTTAAAGTCCCCTCCAACTCAAGCCATTCTGTGCAATGGTCCAGGTGACACTGCTGCTGACTTGTCTCATTTTGTTATCTGCTATTTAGTTTGCTGATACAGGTGGAAGTGGGGGTTGGTCTGGTAACACCAAGTTATACAGCAAGGCTACTCTGCTAATCCCACTATTGCTTAACTTGAGGATAGTTTTGACTGGAAGATTTACAAAGTGAATGAGGCACATGAAAGGTGCTCAAGCAACATCACCACAAAGTCACCATACCAATATTTGATCCATCTCTAACAGGAAAACAGACAGTCATTTACAAAAAGAGGAGACAGGGAGAGAAAGAGAGAGACAATGAGACAGACAGGGAAAGATGAAGAGAGGAAAGGTGAGAAATAGAGGAAAGGGAATAAAGTGGGAGAGAGGGATGGAGAGAATAGGGACTTCAGAGTGCTACTAAGCGATTTATCTAGTGAACTTTGCAGGACACAATAATGTCTTGAAATTAAAATCTTGTACCACCAGATGGAGGACTTATCCCTCCCACTTACAATTAGTCCCTTGTCAACCCAGGTTCTACTTCTATAGAAAACCTTGGAAATCAAGTGCTTACTTGGTTTAAAAAAAATGACAGAACAGAAATCTGACCAGGATGAGAAGCAAAAACTTTACTGTCCTGAACTATTCATTGAAGAAAATTAACTTTCCCAAAATAAACACCAGAGATATTAAAGATCATCACTTTAATCTGTCTTACCATCCGAATATTGACATCTGGACAGCAAAATAGCTATTTATTATTTTCAGTGAAGGTAAACTGACTCACTGGCACTAAGTATTTAATACCAAATTTTGTCCCGACTGTCACCTATGACATATTGTAAAGATATTACAAGATGATTTGCATTTAAGATGAAGAAGAAAATTAGAAAGACTGAAAGCAAAGCTTCTTCTTGGCTTCCATCCTGGCAATCAATACAGCTACATACATTTGGGCAAAAACCACAGTGGTTAAACACCTCCTTCTGAATCTGAAAAGACTTCACTGACATCTATTTCTTGCTCATACCCTTCAACTCCCAGAGGACAAGGACATTGCTTTTTTTCATACAGAATGTGTCAGATCATGGCCCCTGGCAAATCAACACAAATAAGTGGCTACATGATTCCAACATGTGCTCTAAGAAACGGAATTTTAGCATCATGAAACCTCACACTTAAAGCACTGAACGAAGAAACCTGTTGTGCCATTGTATTGATTAAAGAGACTGATACTTTCACATTCATTTTTTCAATTGGTACAGGAGGGAGGGTAAAACATCAGCTCTCCCACTTTCACCTTTTATAGAGAAAAATAGGCACACTGGCCTTGCACTGTTAGTTTTACCTAGAGCATCTGCTGAACAAGACAACGCATATACATGCAGATAAACATAAACACCCCCAAACTATACTGAACTTTGTGTTGATAGCCAGGCTGCCCCTCTGGGCAGCAATCAGCTAGGAAGGAACAGGGAAAAGTTAGGGGAATGATTAACTAGCCCAGTGGGCTATTATTCATGACAAGAAGAGCAGCAGCAGTGCAGGCTGCGATGCTGGTTCCTCTCCCTCTGGAATGCTGCTGGTTACCTGGAATCAAACTCAGCACAGAAAAACTAGCAAATGTAATGTAAGAAAGAAGCTCAATTTTGTCTCTTGGAGCTTGCACGTAAGGCAGGCATATACAGGAACATGAGATTTTCTGTTCAGCTTGATGCTGAAAGAATATGACAGATTCCAATATCACCATTTATCAAGTGTATACATAGGTTTTGGTAAGATTAAAAAGGTTACTGGAATCATCTATAGGTAATTATTCCCTATACAGCAGCAAGCAAACAGCTCCAATGGCAACTGCCAAGTATCAATGTTGATAGCAGCAGCCATGGTGTTAGTGTTGGGAGTAGATGGTGAAAGTGCATCCATTTAGGTGAAAGACTAAACCCCAAGTATCCCTTTAGCCAATTAAGGAAAAATCAAAGTCATAATGGCTGTTGTCTGTCTTTTGGTGCTTTCACCCTGCAGTCCCCAGCAAACTCCAGAAATTCTTTCCAAATCCTTTCAAATCTTTCATATTCTTTTAAAGCACTGCATTAAAGGTGAACATACCATGACACCCACTGTACTTCTCCCAGTGCTACTTCAGCCAGCATTTTGAAGAGAGGCAATACACTACTGTGTGGCCTTTGGATGGAAAAAAACCCCAAATTCCATCTTATTTTTCTTTCATTTATTTCAATTATTTCAACCATGGAAGAAATGGCAATCAAAGATTCCATTTTATTTTTTTATATTCCAGCAAAAGCATTTGTTGCTTATTTATGAAGATCTTGAAACAAACTATTTAGCAAGAGAAAAGTAAATTCTTTCCTTCAATAAATTCACCTTCCCTCTGAAAGGCTTTACTCTGTGTGTGGATTATTCATATGCTTAAATTATTTTGAAGTGCCACTTTTAGAGTGGGTAGGAGTTAAGTATCCAGAACACCAAAGTAGGTCCTAGAATTAGTTGTTGTAAATAAAATGCTCTGCAGTGGCCTAAATCTGAACAAGTAGTAAGTGTTGATGATTTTGGAGGTCCTTTTCCAAAAGCAGTACTTCTGTGGAACCTGAAGCTATGTGACAAGGGTCAACGAGCATGTAATATGGGACTTAAATTGCATGGACAGACCACATCTTTCTAATAATGAACACATATAAATACTTTTTTTTCTCATTTTATAGGAAAACAAAGGTGTTGCTCTCTCTTAAATGTGTAAAGCAAAATCCCTGGAAGAGGCTGGAACCAACTAAAACAACTGACTAGAAATTGTAATCTGTTGTACAGGAGGATTTATTAGGACACAGTGACCAAGTGACGCAAGAGAATGCAGAGAGCAGAACAATATACACAACTAGGCATGTAATTAAAACCAAATAACAATCTTTCATAACCTTTCTAACCACAGCTCACTCTCACACATACACACAAAAATACTCATGCACAGATACAGGAATACTTCAGTTGTCATCATTTGTTAAATGCTTTCAGCCCAGATATATTTCTGACTAATAGGTATGTAGACTAAAAACACCAACAAGCAGAAAACAAGCCAAAAAGCTGTAAGAAAACTCAGATGGCAGAGTTGTGGACAATAGTTATGTGAGCATGTTCAAAGAAAGAAGATGAGGAATCTGGGGAAAATACACAGGATGATCACTTTATAGGCTGTGGGCACTGACTTGAACAAGGACTGCAAAATGAAACACATATCCATTTCAATCCCAAGGTGTATTTTCAGTTACACCCTTTCTTCCATTACTTTACATACACTCAGAAACAAAACTGCAGGGGATGAATATCCCCAGTCTGAGCAATTTCAGTTCTCAATCTCAATAAAAAGCTATAGTTGAAACATTCCACTGTATCCACAGCTACTACTACCACAATCTGATTTAAGGACAAAAATGCAACAAAACTAAGACCAAAGAGAAAGAAACCTGTTGAAATGAAGAGTTTTCACTACCCATTCCTTCTCAGATATGGAAGGCATGATACAGGCATCTGGAAAATCAGAATGTAACTTCTTTGGTACTTCTAATTTCATAAGTCTCCCCACTTTCAATTTGCATTCCTGTCCTTTGCACATACTTCCATGTAAATCTGTTGCTTCTCTGAACTGTTGCCCATAGTTACACCCAGTATTTACAGGTAAGTCTGCAAAATTGTTCCTCTACAGAGGTAAACAAGAAAGGAAGGAAAATAGTATGAAGAGAAGTAGGAAAAAAGTTCTGCACTTACTCATCTGTAGTTGGTGGTAATATCTTAGGAATACATGCTTTAAAATATAAGTTGTTGTTGGGGTGTGATTTAAATATCTGTCAGTTTTGACATTCAGGTAGAAGAAGTATCGCTGCTGGCTCCAGAACAATTTGCATATCTTATCACTAAATAAAATGTCTGAGGTGTGTAGCAATCTGATGAAATTATAAACAAGAGTCCACAGAAGCACACATGCCTTCCTGTTTGATTTCTGTCCTGTTCACTCCTCTATAATAAATTATATGATCATCGCATTCTAGCTGGAGGTTTCACTGTGCATGTGAAAAGAAAAATGATAGCAGCCTATTCTTTTTCACACTTTACAATTGAGAACGTGATAAAATTGTGGATTTGGGGAATAAGCAACAAAGCTTATTTTGTTACCACCTACCTCCTCTTTAATTGTCACAAAATTGGTGGAAAATCCCATGTGTTAATGTATTTTTAAAAATAATTTCCCCAACTGAAAATAAATAAATAAATGTGACTACACCTCTTTCACTACAAAGACTAATATATGTGCTTAAGTTTATGTCCTGCAATTAATCTCGTCTACTTCAACAGGATTACTCATAATGCTGTAAGTGAAATACATGTGTAAATTCTTGCAGAATCATGGCCTGAATTGCCAACAACATTATACAGCACAATTAAATGCCCAGGCCTAGATAACACAAACAAAACAAAAAACCAAAAACCCCAACCTTTAGACATAATGAGTAATAAAATCTACTCTGGGGAGTGGCTGTGGGAGAAACAGTATTAACAGAGTCATCTTCCCTTGGGAAATTCACCTGTCACCAACTCCTTCCAGTAATACACCTTCTCCCTCTACCAGTTATCACCTTTACTTACCACTCTTTTCTCACTCGTCAAATACCACCCTCCCTCTCCACACATCCTGTTGCTGCTGCTGCTATGTGACAAAGGAGCCAAGAGGTGAATCTTACTTCTCCTTACTCTCTTGTGAAGTGAAGTAGGGTGAGAGCCCAGCCTGGCCCTTTTCTTAACTAGCATAGTAATAAACGGCTCACGTGCTACTTAACTGAGCTGGGTGCTCAACTGAACTATTTCACCAACTTTGCTTCTTAACCTGTTGCTGAACTGCTCACGTACCAGTGTCTCACTGAAAATTACTCAACCAGTAAACACCTTAACCTATTCCTGGAGGTTGTTACAAGAAGTTGCTGACCAAAATGTATACAAATTGGATATCTAAACTGCATAGCTCTGTCTCATGAGTAACTTACCATATGGTTTCTTTTGCAAATACTAACAAATGCTGTATCAGAAGTTACTCTCTGTATATTGGTTGTTTTTTTTTTACTAAAATCCACAGCTTCCACAAACACTTCCACTGCTAAATTAACTCAGTCAGAAATAGTAACTAAAATGCTAGGAAAACAAAATCAATCCCTTAAAAGTTCGAATGACTATTTGTCACAAAGATTTCACCTCTACTAATGAACTGCAAAAATGAATGATAGAAAATGCAAAACTGTATTATGTTTAGCAGTTAACATTTTAATAAGGAGGAGATTAGCAATTTTTAATACCTCCAGTGCTTTGTTATATACAGTAGCACAATAACTGAATATTTTAATTGCTAATTATTTAGACCTCATTCAGTTCTCACTCAGGCAAAACTCCCATTGAGGGACTCGGTGCCGGAGAAAAGAGCTACAGGATTTGTCTTAATGTAATTTGAAAAACTTTATATATCATAAAAACTATCAAGTTATAGTGAGACAAAAATCATTAAATCCTTAGCAATATTAAACCCTACTCAAAGTCCCACTGACTCTTAATGTCGATGTTTTCATATTAAGTAAAATAGGTAATTGCAGATTATCAGTTGTAACTTACCTGTATCATTTATGCCCAGATATGCTTGTGCTCTTAAAGATGTCTAATAATGTTTTGAGTCATCTTACTATATCCCTGCTTTACTCCTGTGGGAAATCTCAGCTCACATGTGATAAGGAAACAGCATTTCCAAACAATTACAGTATCAACACTCAATACCTTCAGAAACCCAAGCAGTAGCATTTAGTTTTACCTTTTGACTTCGTACTCCAAAAGGGTTAAGAGCAGCTCTCAACACTTCTTTCTTATGCTGCTGTAAAGAAAAGAAATGTTTATGTTTAGGGATTTGCACACACAACATCTTGAGTTTTCATAGCAGTCAAATAGGCATTCAGTGGCAGAAGTGGGTGGAATTTTGCAGACATATAAACATATAGCTATCTGAAGGAAAAGAAAACCAAGTCCTATACATGCACATTTAGTGAACAGGTGATGAACAAATAAGCTAACTGTACTGTATCTAAACCGTCATCTCATCCACATCCTTCAGAGAGAAAAGGTTATGCAACTGAAATTAATACAGAGCAATTTCTAAAGACCCCATGCTTAAAAAACCAACAACCTGTTATTCACATTAAGTATATGTATTATATATATATATATATATATATACACTATGTAAGTATATAGTTCCATT
>JAOEGS010011242.1:46594-58623 GCA_025447755.1 Corythornis vintsioides | reverse complement strand
CAAAATAATCAGGTGTCACAACCAAAGTTGCACCACATCAGTTTGCCATTCAAACACATTTGTGGAAGAAGATACAGGTAAGTACTCTAACAGTTTGAGTTTTGAAAGGTTCTTTATTTCTGAATGAAAAAATATGTATAAAGTCTTCATATCCCTTAAGTGTAAATGGCTTTAGGGATGCAATTGTTCAGAAAAACATTTTGAAAAAAGAACTAAAACCAACCTACTACTATATACCACAAATTATCAGAATGTTCAGAACTGGCTGCCAAACAATTGAGGAAAGAGTATTTTGAAGTCTGAAAACAAGACTTGGGCACTCCCTTGCACCAATTTAGAATATGTTGTAAGGACTTGATTGGCATCATTTCCAATTCACTGAAGTTACAGCGCTCAAATCCACTCCATCCAGGCTCCTTGCTTCCTTGCAGGAACAAGAGAGATCCCTTCAGTCCTCTCAAGATCTGACCTACAACCAAAAGAACCTTTGTCCATACCTAACACTACCTCAAGTCTGACAGGACTGGGCTAACCAAGCCTACTGCTAGTCTTTAATCCTTCACTGGTGAGGGGTTTTCAAAGCCAGCCTGAAAACATTTAAAACACTGAGATTTTGAACCTTTTGTGATGCTGCAGAACTGATTCAATTGCACTTACTGCAAGTGCACAATTGCACAGTCCCATCTCCCCAAAGGTCAGATGATTTTTTAACCTGTTAACAGATCTGTGATCTGTTATCTGTTAAAAGTAATCTGCCAACAGAAAAGAACTGCTCTATGGATCACCCTTGCTGATTTAAAAAACAAGGGCACAAAGTGTTGCTCTCTCAAATAAAGAAGAGGTAAGACCAGCAGGCATTCAGGCTCAGCACTTCCAAGCCTGACTTCCCACCAGTTCCTGGATACTACAGGATCTGCTGCTTTCTGGGAGACATGCTCCCAGTTTCTTACACATCTGCAGCCTTCCTCTTGCTTTCTAGATGCTTTCTACCTCTGATCATCACAATCCAACGATGCTCCAGGTTCAGCATTGGTAGAAGTTTTCCAATGGCAGTCCCCCAGCCTACGTGGGTCACTCCTGAGCGCATGCAGAATGGTTTATTCCATGGCAGCTTCCACTGTTCTCAGGGAAGAAGGTTTATTTTGCTTGAACTAAGGCTGTGTAGCATGTGCTTCAGCTTTCATAAGGTCTGCAGTTGCCTGAATAGACACACTGGACAGCAGCTGTTAGCACTTTCCAACATTACACAACCATGGTCTGGAATAGTCTGTCCGTTCTGTACAGACAATGAATAAAGCAAAACAGAAAGCCTAAAATATTGAGTAATGAGGATAGGATTTTGACCTTTAAATGCTGGTAGATATATTGCACGAGGATATGTTTGATTTAAGTGATAGGTACGAAACTGTGCTGTTTGGCTAATGTCTAACTCATGTAACAACTCAACCAATCTGTACTTGCTGGCACGCTGTGTGCTGCAGCAGGAGATGGCTCTGCTGAGTGAGTGCAGTGAGAGAGGGTGGCACAGGGGAACCTGGAAGATATGGAAAGCAAAAAAACAACAACAGAGAAAATAGAAAATATTTTCTACTTTAAATCCTCTGCTCAGTCTAACTTGTGATCATGCTTAGACATTATGTCCTCAAGTTCTGAATAGGATTAAATCTAAGTCAAAAGTTTCCCTTCTCTGGTCTGCTGGCATCTGAACCTCTGTCTAACTCCCCAGGACACCCCCCCCATCCTTTCACCCGTTGTGTTTCATTCCAGAAAGTGCTATACAAAAGTCTAGATAACTGTTGGGTTTACTATCCCTTATTTTCACACTCATTAATCAATCCTTTCCAAAGGTTTGAATCCCTGAGTTTAATTAGTAGAAACATTTTTGCCACATAGTTTTAAAAGCTATTTTTATGTGTGATATAAATTAACTAAGCCTCATACTTCAGATGGTCATTTTTTGGATCAAGACAGCTACTAGAGTGTACCATAACTAAAAGACATCCTGTTTTCAATTAGAACCTCCATGTTTACAACTGTTTCACTTGGATCAAGAACTTCTAGGGTAGCACCCTAGAAATCTGATGGACCCAGGTGACATCAATGAAGTGAAAAACTATTCAAAAACCGAGGAAACTGCTTTTGGTCCATTTGACATGTGCTCAGCAAAAGCCAATACTTTATTGCATAGGCAGACAACAGGCTTACTGACCTCAAAGTCATAAAACATATCACAGCAGTCAGAGAGACCTGAGGTAGATCATGATAACTTCCTAGAAAAATTTGTTTTCAAGGATGAAGTAAATTAGCTACACATATTAACTCTGCTTTTCAACATATCAAACCAGAATGAGATCTGACACAAAGAAGAAATAGACAAATAGGTAACTTTAACACCTCTAAATTAAAAATGCCTCTTCTTCTGTGCCAGTTGCCTGTATAGTAACCACAGCAGAGTGTACTGGTGTTCAGATGCAAACAAGAAAGAGCTACACATGCTTGTTCATTTCCTTATGGTAACGCCTTACAAGCTGCATGGCCTTCTGACATTTGCTACTAATGAAAATGAATCATATCCAGTGAACTATTATCAGATTAAGTGAAACCAAGCTAAACACATTCCATTCGAGAATGGGCAAAGAACGTGTCCATTTTATCTACATTTCTATTCTCAAGGTTATGGAGCTTTCACAGACAGGGGAGAAAATATTATAGGGTGATAACTGTGAGGACCTTCTCTTTTTAAGACACTACATTCAAAGAACAAAATGCAAAGAATAGGATCAATTTTATTAGCATCACTCCAGTTCAATTCCTTCCAAACACAGTCATTATACATACACACTAAACTCTGGTAGCAAGTGGATGAAAGGAATCACTGTTGATTAATGCTAAGAATATAGTAGCCAAAAGGATTTCAGACAAAGATTCACTGTGAGACTACCAGTAAATCTCTTGGTCTTTTTTAAGATTCAGTCAACCTGGCACAAACATTGGGTAAAGTACATCCTTAGCAAAACAGACAATGCATCACAGTAGGGCTTTTTCTTTCTTTTTTTTTTTTTTTTAAAAACCAAACCAAAACAAAAAAACAAACAGACAAAAAAAAAAGACGACTTGTGTGTGAATTTAATGCTCATGGAAAAGTCTAATCTGGAAGGTTTAGAGATTGAAATCCTCTCATTTCCAGGACAGTACTTCAAACAGCAGAACAGGCTCACCACTACCCCTCAGCCTTTAACTGAGGGACTATGTTAACTGGTCAAATTTTATGGCCAGTTCAACCTCTTTCATTGGACTTACAACCACAGACCAATTACTACTGGCTGTAGTAATGGTTTTGGTAATAAAGAATTCTGTTCACTGAGATCCTGAGTTGACATCTCTTTAACTTGTTTCAAGAGACAAGCTTGTCTAAGGAAAAAAAAAAAAGAATATGTCAAATTATTAGCAATAAACTCCATGATAAAGACAGATTCTTGCAAATTTCTGAGGATAGCTGCCCAAAGCAGACTACTGACCTGGCCTGCAATTAAGAGATAATGAACTGGATATGAATGATTTTTTTTTTTCAGTAAAGGAAGCTTCATACATACATGAAAAAAAAAAATAAAAAAGGACTAACAGTGTTACAGTACCAATCTTAATGCATTAAAAAGTCTTTCAGAAAACAATTTAAGTTCCCTGCCTACTTTGAAATTCTATTTGAAAAGGACTATCTGCTCACAGATATCTCAATGGAAGGTGGATTACATGTTCTAGGCCCATGACAAAATGACCTTTGAAGACAATAGTTACATGATGGAAAAAGGGGAAGATCTCTAACACTACCAGGTTAACCACTTCATCACTTTATGTAACAGAACTTTACTTAAACAGAAAACATCACCTGGAACATGAGAAGCAAATGGCATTTTTAATATTAGAGGTACTAACAACTAGCCTGTGCATTTCTTCAGAAGGAAATACCAATGCAGACAGTGAATTAAAGCATGCCATGGTAACAGATGAAGACTTCAACTGTCAACAAAATCAGGCTATTAATTCTCACATAGTCTTTTTAAATCTTTGATTTTTAATATACAGTCCAAAGATCACTCTCGCATTTCAGCAGCTTTTGTCTTTTAATGCCAATCATTTCAACTGACTTTCCCACTACCCTGAGCTTTCTCTCCCCTTTGGAATAGGTAAGTGAAAATATCAAATGGTATCTTACTCTGCCAAGACCAAATAAATAGTTCAAATGTTCAAAAAAATTAGGCAATGACTTTGCTTAAGGCAGGGAAGAAATGTGATTAGCAGTGGGATGGCTCATTGCCTGGCAGGGGAGAGAAAAACCAAATCCAAACCAAAATCTCATTCTCTGTTTCAATCTATGCTCAGGTCTAGAGTATGTAAACAGCAACCAAAAATTACTGGATGGAAAACAAATAATTATTTTCTTGCTCATATTCTTTTCCAAAGTTACAGATACTGAGATTAAAGGGGAACTCGGGAAACTACTGACCTGTAAATTACCACCGAAGGCAAAGATGCCCTGACTGAACCACCTGGACTAAACTGTCACCTGCCACAGGATGCAGTCTCACAACGGACAGATCTAAATGAGTTGGTGAGAGCAGCTCACACTGCTGGTGGTCTCCCTGCACCTCCTCAAAGAACAAAGAAGATTTCAGATGTTACAGCTGCCAGCTTAGATCCTTTCACCAGACTGTAACTCCCTCACACCAATGAGAAAACAGATACATGACGTGTCTGTTACCTGATTTTTTTTTTTCCCCTGCAAATTTCTGTTCTATTTCTGAAACAGAACAAGGCTGAAACTTTCCTTTGACTGCAATGAACCAAATGTCACCTCCTAACAAAGAGAGACTCCTCTCTCCCTGGTCACCGGCACTGCAGAGGAGGAATCAAAGGTGCTGCATTTGTCCAAAAAAAGATCCTTATCACCTTTAAAATTTAATTCCCTCAAAGCACTAGAGACTAGTATGGGGAATGCAGAAGGGAAGCGAGAGATGACAATTCTCCATTCTCTCCAGAGATTATGTACCCCTACAGATTTTAATTCCTGTGTAACACTTAACTCCTTGATGCCTTTTCACTCATGATTTATTCCTTGGCAGAAAGTTCCTAAAATTTAGAAATCAGAACATGAGCCAAGTATATAAAAATAAATATATAAATCTCAACGTCTCGAAAAAGCACACAGTCTAACCTGCTTAATTATTAACAGGTAAACACAACAAATTCTGAATTATTTACTTAATCTTTTTCAGCTACAAACCCCAGACTTTTAGAGCATGAAATACATGCCTTATTTTAAGACACAAAACAGG
Source organism: Corythornis vintsioides (assembly GCA_025447755.1). Taxonomy (NCBI): domain Eukaryota; kingdom Metazoa; phylum Chordata; class Aves; order Coraciiformes; family Alcedinidae; genus Corythornis; species Corythornis vintsioides. The sequence goes on along the minus strand of JAOEGS010011242.1, from coordinate 53,290 downwards.
TATTTTATAAGGCTGTGGACTTTTTTTTTTTTTTTTGGAGGTGGGGTTGTTTTGAAGAATACACATTTCTCATTAACCCCAAAATACCTTCCTCTCAGTGAATCCTGGTGAGTTTTAAATACAGAAATAAAATTCTTATTATAAAGATCCTGTATTCACATGTTTGCCTAGTGAGTGAGAGGCTGTTTCTGACTTGAAAATGAGTGAAAACAAGATTCCTGTGAGCTATACGCACCCTCTCATGTTTCTGTACAACTGCTAGGAAGACACTAGATTCAGAACCTGGTCAAGTCTCCAGACAGGAATTCTAGAGTGAAGGATTAAAACAGTCCCAGATACAATCTCATTTTCTTTACTAAAAGCTACCCTGCTCAAGTGAGCACTGCTGGTGCCACAAACAATAAAAAGATCGACACCAGCAGTCCCTGATGATCCAATGAGATTCTGTCCTAGGCCTGACCTCCATCTGAGTCCATCTGTACGTTCTCCCTGACACATCATTCTGCCTAACTCAATGCCGATGCAATGAAGACTTCCTGAAGATAGCCCTGAAAACAAAGAAAGTTCCAAGTTCTTGTTGGATAAAGCAGTGACATTTCTGTACCTCCTGAAGTTAGCACAAAGCCTTTGAAGTGTCCAGCATTCAGTAGTGTAAAACAATGCCATCCCCTCCTCAGTAGCCTCAGGCCGTCATACAGTCACTACCATCCAGAAAAAAGTTCACATCACTGTCACAAAAACAATGTGGTTGTGAATCTCAGACCATTTTTCTTAACTAGCATTTCTTTGGAAATGATTCTATAATGCTGCTTTAGAAGCCCTGCATTAATAAAGACATATGCATATATGCTGAACTTACACCTGTCAGATACGCCATTAAACTCTAGAAAGTTTTGTGCACAAGCAAAGTCTTTACAAGAGTGTGACATAATATTTGACATGGTTTTGGCTTACTACTCTTCCCTCATCAATGCTACAAGCACGTACAAATGAGACATCTGATAACATCTCTATTAATCTACTCTTAATTGCTATAATGGTCCAAAATAATTAGGGGGTTTTCCTAGTTTTAGATCTTAACAATTTTATCAACATTTATGCACTATAGTTTCTTTGCCTACCAAAGCCTTCCAAAGGTACAATTTAGGAGATGAGACAGTTAATCACAGAACTGTCTTAGACTCTAATTTAGGTGGCCTACTTACGTTAGCAACATTTTATTAGCAAGTTATGCTGTATATTTAATATTTAGTACACGGTGTGAAAATGGTTTTCTGCGTACTGCTCACATAAATGACTTACAAATTCTGTTTGACACACAGAGAACAGTGTGTGAGTAATACACACTAGAGAAAATACCAAAATATACTTGACCATAGAATCATAGAATGTTTATGGCTGGAAGGGGCCTCCAAAGGGCATCTAGTCCAGCCCCCCTGCACTGAGCAGGGACACCCTCAACTAGACCAGGCTGTTCATGATGATGAGGTAAAGGCTAGTTTATAAACACTTTGGTAGACAAAAGACACAGAATTAGGGCAATATGCACAATGCCCATCCTTCCTTCAAGTTTCTATATCAAATCTTCCTCTGGAAGCCTCAGCATACACCCAGATGAAGGAAAATCTGACTATTCTTAATTGCTGAAGTCTCACAATGCAGACAACTGCGACTAAGCATACAGCACTTCCCCCACAACCTTCTATTTTTTACAAGACCCAAAAGACAAAGGAGGATCTTTCTCTGAGTTCAGGAAGCACTTTCAGGACATTGTTCACAAGGCGGGTAAGTCAGCTCTGCCCTGGTGAATGATGCAGCCTTTCCAGTGTGCACTTACACAATGCCAGCTGGAAGCCCCGGGGATGGATGCCCAGTGCATATGAGCAGCAGGTGGTACCAAAGGAGAACTAATCACTCTTCCAGATCAAATCCAAGTTTTCCTGGAAGAGCTGGAGAGTCATCTAGTTATAGTTATAGCCATTTGGTTGTACTGATGTTCAGAAATTACCAATGGAAAGGAGATTTTAACTTTAGCTCTTGGTTATGTGGAGAAGTATACTGGTTTTCATGCTCCTCCTATTTCCAAAGTGAATCAAAGCTACACCAGTAGGCATTTGTAAGGGCCAGATAAGTAAAAAGTCAACAGCCTCACCCAAATTATGCTTATGTGAAATGACCCATAAGCAGTCCTCGTGCAATTCTTACTGCCTTGGAAAGAGGTGGGAAAAACAAAAAAGAAAAACAACCAACATGAAAAGAAAAAAAAAAAAAAAGCAAATAAAAGAAGAGAAAGGAAAGGACAAGAAGAGAAGAGAAGAGAAGAGAAGAGAAGAGAAGAGAAGAGAAGAGAAGAGAAGAGAAGAGAAGAGAAGAGAAGAAAAGAATTTAGCCTATTTGCTTCAGACAGATCCTTCTTAACTTTATATTTATTTCAGTCACTTTAGACAAGGGTGACTCTCTTTTGAAACATATTAAGTACAGTAACATTTCCTGGAGGGTCAAAAAAGGCTTAAAAGCTCGTGATACCACCACTAAAAAGCCCATCAAAAGGCAAGAAATCATGTTTGCAATCAGTATATTTTACTTATTTTTTAATTATTCTGTTGTGTGAATTGTTGATATGTCTATAAATCATTTTATAATGAGGTAGCTAAGACAGATGCTAAGATCTGAGTAAATACCAAACTTCTATTCTGCAAAAATATACGATCAGAGCTACAGCTTTTCATTTTTCTGCTGGGGAAGTGTTTTCAGTATTATTACAAAGGACCCTTCTTGTTTATTACAATCCCTGACAAAATACCAATTCTAAAGCTTTTTCTGAGTATCTTCAGCTCTTGTTTCTCAAGTGACATTCAAGAGCATTTTTATTTTGAAAAACAAAAACAAAACAAAATTGAACCCATTTCACATTCTTTTTATTCTTGTACTTTACTGAATTTTTCAAAATTATTCCAATACATCTACAACATGTACATGGTATACCCTAAAATGCCTGACAATAGAGAAATTCAGTTCACATTTCCTCTAGGGAAAGAAAAAAAAAAAAAAAGAAAACAAAAGAAAAGAAAACAAAAAATAAAAACACAAAACAAAACAATCTACAAAACCTCTTAGAAAATGTATCTTTCCCCAGTTATATTCAGTGGGGAACATTAAAAATTCAGTATTTGCCACTTTGTAATGACTTCTGGATATAGATTAGTTCCTTCATGCTGCAATAGGTTCCTCTACTCTAAACATAAGGGGAACAAGAGGTAAAAGTTACAGGACTAAACAGGACTAAATAACACCCACAATACATCTCCAATTCTGACATCACTTTTTCTCCTTATTTTTTCTATAATTTCTATCATTCATTACAGATATTTATTTTTTATAATGATTAATATGTAAAAATCAGTACATAGAAACTGAGTAACAAGAATGGGTCCAATTAAAAATTAATACTATTACAAAAATAACTATTATATTAATCAATATGAAGACTGAGATATTCAGATCAGTAGGACATTTTTAGTTCTACCATTCATCCTGTTTTAATGACAAGAGAACAGTTGATTTAGTAAAAGCCTTAGCTGAGATACATCAATATATAGTATTTGGATCAAAACCATGTCGGGAAATACAGTGCAGCAGACACCTCCATTACAAGAATGCTTCCTATTTTATAGAGCAAATACACAGTTTGTATAGAAGATGATCTGAAGGAAACAATCCAAAAGGGACTTGACATTATTAACTGCAAATTCACCAGCAAAAGTGATGGGATAGTTGTGGATCAAATTAACCTCTGCCTTAATCTTACCAAAAATCTATGAAATTCAAGGATGAATCACTGCTTATTACACAGTAGAGTTTTTAAATTAAGAACACTTTAGTACAAATACTTTACATAGTAATGCCTGTTTCATGAGATGCCCCTCAAAAGATGTAATCCACTTGATATTATTCTAGTATCACCTAAATATATAACTTTTATCTATATTTTCCTCAAACTTGCACAAGATTCGGTAATTTTGTTCTGTCAGTGGTTTATCCAGGGTTTTGCCCTCTTATGTTAAATGAGACTAAACATGTTTCTGAAATATATGCTACAAAACTATGCTTTCATATAATGAATTATTTCTGCTGTGGTAGAGTTTAGAGATCACAGTGAGATCAATGCATTAGGCACTGCAATGACACAGACTGGGAAAGAGTTGTCACTAGAAAAAAGCTTTACAGACAATACCAGCCAAAGAGCAAAATAGTAGGACCTACTTTTTCAGATGAGCTGGGAGACACAGATTTTAGTTAGGACACCTGAGAAAAAGTACAGCATTGAACACAGTGGGTTATATTCCCCTGCTTTAACAATAAATCCTTTCTTCCTATCCACTAACTAATATAAAGCCAGCTTCAAAAATCCCAGAATTACTTCTACCCCATTAATTTAGTCATTTCAAACATCATGTTAATTTGCATTTCATAGCTCTAGCATCAAGAATCTCAAAGCACTGTGCAGCACAACCAAACAGAACTGCATTGTCCTCACTTTGCAAGTAGTAAAATAAAAACATAGAGGCGTTAAGGATAATCTCACCTAATTTTGGCCATCTAAAAGACACCGTTGCCTGGGCTGCTCCTTCCACCACCAGAACTAGGTAAGCATCTCGAGAGGGTGATTCCTTCTCTTCTCAATCACCAGAGGAGGAACTCCTTCCTTATCCCTAATCCTTTCATCTGGGCTAGACGCCTGGACTAAATGCCTCTGTTTACACCAGTGAGTTCTACATCCCCATCCTATCACAACGCAGATCTCTCGTCAGCGTTCCCTTGATATCTTTTCCAAGAGGCAAAACAGAGATTGGCCAAGGTCCGTATGTGCGAGCTAAGCACGCTCACGTGGAAGGTGAAGTGCACGCTGCCAGACCGTTAGTGTGCTGACAAAGGAGACCAACAGTCACTGCTTCTTAGTGTCCCTGGTAGTCTCACAGTTGGCCAACATTTCCTCAACTACTGGCAGGCAGTAAATTGCCAGGCCTAGCTGAGATTTGTGCTGCTCTTGGCCCTGAGTGGAAGCCCAGCAGGAATACTCGTGGTGCTGTCGCAGTATAAATAACGGTCATAAATAAAACATCAAAATGAGATTTTTTTGCAAGAGAGGTGATAAAAGTCTTCTATCAGGTTTCAATCACAAGTTCTACTATTCAAAAAGGAAATACCTCTGAAAAAAAATGAATCTGTGTGTGGCTGAAATGTTTTTTTAAATACAGAAATGCTTCTATCGTTTTCTCTGTGAAGGCAGAGATCAGACGTGGGGATCCAGAATTACTCAACTTTTCTGTGCAGATTTGCACACATCGGAAAAATCTGGCAAAATGCTACACGATAAGATCTTGAAACCCTGAAGTAACTGTGAAGTATTTCAAATGGCTCTTCCAAAATGAAAAGCGGTTAACGAAAAAATTAAGCGATGTCTCTTCCAACACTAAAACAGACAATAGGAATGAAAGATAAAATGTCACTCCCACAAAAGAATGACTTAAGACTAATAGCTTCCAATCTAAGCACAGAAAGTTAAGTAATGTATTTCACTGTTTGGGCCAAATAAAACCTGGGAAGGGGTTCTCTAAAGAAATCACAGGATACCGGTGGAGTCACATTAAAAGAAAAAAACCAACAAACTACCAGCAGTTTGACTCGATCACTTTCCGAGTCCAAAAGGGAACAAGAAAGCTGCAGTACCTCAAGAATTACATTTTGCAAATTCAAGCTTCTCTTTTTCCTTCAGTTCCTGGCGAAAAGCACCCATTTGGTCGACGTAAAAGCACTAAAGCCTGTCTTTAAAACAGAGCACTGCTGTGTAGCGAATGAGGCTGAATGGTAGATGCTTATCACTGCCCAGCAGCTACAAACACCCTCCTCACTTTCAGCAAGTTACTGTGGTTAAAATGAAAGTGATATGCTAACGGTTCCCCAACCAGCATTTGTATCGCTATTATAAATGGTTATCTGTTATCAGCAGAGAAGAATCAATACTTAATGCAGTAGCTAAAGAGCATCTCTGGCTGCTCACAGCTGAGGGGAGAGAAGGGAGAGGGACGCCAAGGAGCGGGGCTCTGCCCGCAGATGCTGCCACCAAAAGCACGGCAGCAGCAAGTGGCCGACCAGCTCCTTTATCCCAGAGCACACAGACCTTCCAAGGCAATTGGTGTGGAATGGCCTTGCCTAGGAATAATTTTGCACTGCAGATGCTAACATCTTCTTGCACACATGCACAATTTCTTTGGCTTCCCTGTTCCAGAAAGGGCTATGATCAACAAACACCACCTACTGAAAAACTGCAATGGCTGTGACTCTTCCTCCAGGTAACAGGGTAAGAAAACAAATGGAAAAGCTCTTAGTTAACTCAGTGCTGAGTATATCCATATGCTAATTACCCTAACGCTAATCATTCCGACTACTGGTACTATCCTGTCAAAAACACTTCTGGACATTATTTTAAGGGCATGAATGTACTCTTAATACTTTGCCAGAGCAATATATTCGTATCTATCTACTACCATTAAGTAAACTTTCCAAACAAGAGACACCAATATTATGCATAGGAATTAGACTGATTTGTTAATGTTTATTTTTATGGGGAGGAAGAAGAATATCTTTACTCTGAACTTTCCACTCTGTTAATCATTAAAAAGTTATTTAAATATT
>JAOEGS010011242.1:21259-38078 GCA_025447755.1 Corythornis vintsioides | reverse complement strand
AAAAATCTACATAATAATAAACTACCTGCTTAATAAGAAATTAAGCTTTTTCTATTGAGGTAGTGGTGAAGTAAGCAGGGGGAGGTGGAAGATAGGTGACAAAAGCTGTCAGGAGGGCTGCACTGCAGAGGCAAGGTATGGATGTGATCTCCCCTGGTCAGCACACAGATACAGGTTGCTGAGGGCCACCAAGGACCCTCTGACACCGTGTGCAGGGCTGGGCTCTGGGTTATAACAAAGACAACAGCTAGAATCATGGAATCATTATGGTTGGAAAGGACTTTAGGATTATGAAGTCCAACCTTCACAGTAACATCCCTCTATCCACTAGCCCACAGCCTCAAGTGCTACGGCTACTTCTTTTTTAAACACCTCCAGGGATGGTGACTCCACCACCTCCCTGGGCAGCCTGTTCCAGTGCCTCACCACTCTCTGAGTGAACAATTTCTTCCTCATATCCAATCTAAACCTCCCCTGGTGCACCTTGAGGCCATTTCCTCTGGTTCTATCATTAGTAAATTGGGAGAAGAGACCAACACCAGCTATTCTGTTATTGCCTCCAACAGCCCAGGACTGCTGACTGGCATTCTTCTCTTTATGTCAGACAATATACTAGAAGATGCACCACTCAGGTGATGCATACCTCATTCTCTGAGCCTGGACACCACCTCAGGAGCAATATGCTGAATGCTGTTCTTCCCTCTGGCTCACCCCAACAGCCAATGTTAGAAAGGGCAGACCACATTCTCCCAGATCTCAGAGATATGAGTTAGAACGAGGGGCACAGGTCCCAGGTCTTTGTTACAATTCCCAAGACAACACTCAGCATGGCATCTCCATTCCAAACCACCAGCCTTTCTTCTCTGTCTCCCTCATGTTCTGGCTTCCTCACAAGATGCTCCATGCCCACACAGGTGGATGTTGTAGGACTTAAGGCAGTATTGGCCACCTGCTACGGAAACCTTCATGGACTTGAAGTACATAAATAACCACATTATTTCTAGGAGAGAAAGCTCAAAATTGAGATATAATTTTCTTTAAAGTGTGAGTCGCCCAAGATAAACTCAATACCTATGACAAAAATACTAGCATATGCAGATCTGCTCCTCCACAATTACAAGAGTTTGTGCATCCCCCTCCCAGCATCTACTTAAGCCACAGATACAGCCACTTGATGTACCACCCATGTGAAAACTAGTCCTTTTTAATAAAATTAGCTAGACAGAGATTTGGGTTTTATTGTTTCTCCTGAGATGCTCTATGAATGTTCAGAGTTTCACAAGCATGTCCTTATATTTTTCCTCCAAAATCTGTATTTCACCACTTTTCTCATTGCTTTTCTGTCTATTGCTGTGTGAAACATCAATATAAAACATAAAATACCTGTAAGAGGAAGGCAAACTGCCTCTACTGAAGATGTATCAAATGTACAAAACACAGATTTTTTTTTTTTTCTTCAGACTTCAGCTACAAAAGCACTGCATGCAGCTAACAATGGTAAGAGAGAAAAGTGATGTTTTTAAGCTGCCAGTCTCCCCTTGGCAGTAAAATGTTAAGACTTTTCCACTACCTAATTTCTAAATGCTTCTCTGTGCAATTCTGATAACTTCTTAATTGTATTTTTGAATGGCTTATAAGCACACCTTAACAAAACAAAATACCAGCAAACAGTGCCTAGCTGGGTTATGTTCTACTTTGGTAAGATCAAGTCATATTTTTGTCTCTCCAAATTCATGTTCTTCTGGTGCAGATAATGGTTTCAAGGAAAATCCTTAAAATCCCTACTTAACTAGGATCAAATAAACGTCACTGAAGAAGTGTAACATTGCTATTGCTTGCAGTCATGATGAAATGGGCATTATGAAAATAAAATGAAGAGTTGGGTCTGTTCTGAAGTATGTGTCTCAACATTATTCAACAAAAGTTATTTGACAGACCTTCCTCTTAGACTACCATTGAAAAAAAAACCCCAAAAAGCACAATCCTACCATGTACTTCATGGGAGGATGGAAGGACAGCAGATATAAGATATGGAAACTGAATTGGTGGGTAAAATTCCCTGTCAGAGAACTGCAGTGCCACCTTCTCATCACAAGAAATGCTAACAAGTAGAAGATACTTAAGAAGTAGATTATTAACATCAGTGAAAAGCTCTCATAAATAAATGTCTTCCACTTGAAAAAAAAAAAAAAAAAAAAGAAAGAAAAAAAAAGCATTTGTCTGCAGTTTTTTGTACTTAATACAGTTAAAAGTACCAGAATTGGAAGATACTAGTGGGAGAAGCCATTATCGAATTTTCAGTGCATGTGCTCTTCTCAGCCTGTGTTATTAAAAGATTCACTGCTCAGCCATGGTCAGGAGGTCCCAATCCTGTGAGCAGGTCTGTCTCATCACGCCTCACACTCAGACAACTCCCCTGAAATCCCTGCAGCTGTCTATAGAGATTCCCCTCAAGACATTCTGTAAGCTTGAGGAGTTATTTTCTCTCTTCTTTAGTAGGTCCTTCTAACAGTATATCTAAGAAACAGAAATCCTTATTTCCTATGTTTTTTCTTTTTAAAGAACTTTGGCTGTGCTCCTCATGAGCAGTATAGTAGTCATTTAATGAAATATTCTTTACATTCCCTCAGCATCTTCTAGACCAGAGCAGAATTCTCCCCCAGTTCATAGAGACTTTGTTGTGTCACTTTTTTTCCCATTCTGGATCAGAAGAGAGCCATGTTCTCTTGAGTCCATGAAAATAGTAAAATAAAACAGACTTCATCTCAGATGTGTGGGACTCAGAGACAAGATCTTATTCAAAAAAGAACTTGAACATGGTTGTTCTCCATCCCAGGTAAAATGACTCAACCCCAAGGCAACTGGCCATTCTAAAGGGATTCTCCAAGTTTCCATTACTTTCACCAGGTTTTGGTTTGTTTTTTTTTTGAGAAATGCAATAAAGCCAGAAAATCATAAGATCTGGAAAACACTTTAAAAACATGTGAACAAAATACAATCTCCACTAATACTTGATGGCACCCGGCACAGGCTGTGTAGCATCAGGTTCATCCAGAGGCCCTGCACATGTGCTGTTACTTTTGGCAAGTGGCAATCCCACCACGCTCCAATTCCTCATCTAAGAAATGAAAATAATAGGCCTGTCTCTCCACCAGCGTTGCACAACTAACCATGCTGAAATTCTGTTAGTAAATATGAGAGTAAGAGGGGTATCATTCCCTGTTACTGAAGACTGAACAATTATTTTTTAAGCCTAGCTGGTAGGGATTTCCATGCTGAAAGCCAAGGGTGGTTTTGGATTAAATTTATGGCATATTGGACAAAAGCTACAGAAGATATGCACAGAAGCTATTTTTCCCATCTGTGCCTCTCTCCCAGACTTAGAGTGAACTCCAGTTAGGGGCATACCATTAGTTGCCCCAAAAGCTGTGAGAACTTGGAATATTATGCTACCCATAAAATAAGCATTTAAACAGTTTCTGAAAGTAGAAAAGGCTTTTAGGGAATGGAATGCAATGAGAAAACACAGGATGCTGGAAGGCAGCATGAAGAAAACCAGATTTAAAAGATTTAACCTGAAATATTTCTAAATAATTTTTTTTTTTTTGCATTTTCGTGCCCTAATGTTCAACCTAAACCTTCCAGAAATTTCAAATAATACTTTAAGACCTCTGAAATACTGTCTGCCAGCCTAAATTCAAAGCTTTAGTCCATTTCCTTGTCTTCCAACACATTATGCAATATATAGTACCTTAAAAAATACCCCACCTAATCCATTGTTTACCTAAACCAAGTTGCATTTACTTTACACAGAAAAAAAAAAAAAGAAAAAAAAAAAGAAAGTATTTCTCTGGGCATCAGACACTCCTATTTCCAAACTCTAGACCAAAAATACAAAGTTAGTCCTTAATGTGGGTTTAATGTAAACTTAAAACTGTCTGGTTTTGGTTAAAAGCAACTACAATGAAATTTAAGAAATAAGAAGAAGTTACATGAGAGAAACCACCGTGGTTGGATTGTGTTGGATTTTTATTCATGTTTATTAAACATTTCCCAAGCATTTTTACCACTGAATGCCTTCCACGGGAACCCACTAAAGAACATGCAACCTAGTCTTAGAAACAGAAATATGTCAAGGAGGAAAGAAAGCAACTATGTTCACAGGATCAAATTCTCTTTTCCCTTACACAGGCAAGACAACGAGTTACCCAGATGCATACAAACAGAAGTGATGTGTACAGGCCAGCACACAAACCTCACATTTTGATTTAGCCTTACCACGCAGATTCTCAGCAAGCATAAATCACCACAGACAATGGAGGCAGCCCGACAGCAAATACCTATTATTTGGCCATCTACTTTGTCCTGACTAATGTTGGAGGCAGAGAGCCCACAAAGGAAAGCAGAACTTCAATTTGCCCACAAACTCACTAGCACAGGAGCCCTTTACAGCAGAGAAGCCCTCAAGTCTTACATTTAACTTCAGTTGAGAATCCTCAAATGATAGCAGACTGCCTCAATAACATTAAAGCAAATGTGGTCACAGGCATCTTTCAAGCCAACAAAATCTGCTGCTGTTCTGTCTTCTCGATGAAAAAACTCACTTGCAATCAGTACATGACATAAGCCAATTCTCAATTCACATGTGCCACAGAAAAGAACTACTTCAGCAGGATCTTCAGTGCCTTCAACCCAGCCCACCCCATTCTTAACTGAAACTACTGAAGGCTTTGGGGATGTCTCTGTTGTCTCAGGCAAGTGGTTCCTGGTCACACAATGTCTCAACAGTGACATAATGTAGCTTTAAACCAGAGAGCAATCCAAACTCCTAAACCTATGCTGGCAGAGACTAGCTCATATCCAGCACTGCTCAGAGCTAAACATCTCTACAACAGACTTGTCTTGAACAGAATTACTTGAGAAAATACAAAGTGGAGCCACAAGGAGAGCTAATAAATAAACCACGTAGATGATCAGGAGTCGGGTGCTCAAACACATCTCCTGGCCCTCTTCATTCAGGAGCACAAGTCAGCCACAGTATACAAATTCCAGACTTTGAAGTTACTTTGTCATCTACAATGCATTTTCAAAAGTGACTGGGTATTTATCATTCTAAGACAAATCAAGCCTCAAAAAATTCAGAGGTCATTATCTCCTAACTGAACGATCCACTACTGAAAATGGATTGCAAGAACTTCAGGCATGATTGACTCTATTACTGAAATAGTGAGCTGACATTTGAAAAAAAAAAAGACAAAATAGATGTGTACAAATTGAGAGTAATTCTAGAGTCAAGCTTTTGTGAGAGAAAATTTAAGGAGGTTCATGGTGTTTTTCATACAGGATAGGCATATATAAGTGAGTAAGAAACAACCAAGAAAAATCTTTCAAATGCAGACATCTACTACCTGGCTTTTTTTTTTTTTTCTTTTGGGACTGCTGAAAAAAATCTCCACTTACTGAAAGTGTCAACACAGAATCACAGAATGGTAGAGGTTGGAAGGGACCTCTAGAGATCATCTAGTTCAACCCCCTTGCCAGAGCAGGTTTGCCTAGAGCAGGCTGCACAGGAATGTGTTCAGGTAGGTTTGGAATGTCTCCAGAGAAGGAGACTCCACAACCTCCCTGGGCAGCCTGTTCCAGTGCTCTGTCACCCTCACAGTAAAGAAGTTTTCTCTTATATTTAGCCAGAACTTCTGTGTTCTCATCTATGTCCATTGCCCCTAGATTTATCACTGGGTACCACTGAAAAGAGTCTGGCCCCATCCTTTTCACAAACACCCTGCAGATATTTATATGTATTGATAAGGTCCTCTCTTTGCCTTCTCTTCTCTCAGCCTTTCCTCATGAGAGGTGCTCCAGTGGAGCAGTAACAGTCCTGAGTTTTCCATCTCAACTACCCAATGTCAAGCCATCCTCAATTTATCTCTCATATACAAACCAGTTTCCAGTAAATGTCACCAAGAATTTCTACCTCTACTGAGTACTGCAGTAGTAAAATTCTGAGGGGGAGGGCAGCAAACTCAAAGACTGTCAAAACTGTGTCCCCACTGATCATTGCTGGCAAAGCAAGTTGGAAGACAAAGTTCAGATCCTGTTTCAAATAAAACTCTACAGGGAAAATAAATAAATAAATAAACTAACCACAAGGAGAAATTTCAAGAGTCTTTTGACCTGGAATCATCATAGTGTGTTCAATTCTGATTTATGGAATGCCTTTCTCCCTCCACACCCCAACTGTAATATTTAATTTTTATTTATTTATTTTAAATCCTGGAAAATTGAGTTTAAGTACAGTTATCTATTATTCTTGCTGATCAATACCATCTGTGACAAAAGACTAGGGAGCTACACTTGACAGATCAGACACTGAAAAGCTTTTAAAATTACCACGAAATCAAGTGCAACGGACAGTTCTGTTGACTGGTCTGGATTAACTTCCAAAACTGGCTGATAGAAAGATGTGAGAATCCTTCCAAAAAGTTAAAACCTATAGCTAATAAAACTAGCTGCAATATGAAAAAGTAGACTCTTCTCCCTTTAAATCACAGCCCATAGAGGCACTAAAGTAAATCCTTTAATCTCTTTTTAAGTAGCTATTTTATCCCAACTTCCTCTGTGGTTTATATCCTCAAAGCATCTACACCACAGCCCCAAGACAGCCTAGGCAAGGAGCTTCAAGTTCCTTCTCTTCAAAAAACATCTATAATAATAAAAAAATAAAATGAAAAGCAAAACAAAATCAAAACCAACCAAACAAAAAAATACCCAACAACAACAAAAAAGAACAACCACAATCACAAACACACAAACAGAACAAAACCAAAGCAAACTAAACAAAACAAAACCACAACAAACAAACAAACAAAAAAACAACAGCCAAAAACACCACCAAGAAAAACCAAGAGGACCAGTAACCTGAGTTTGGCTTTCCTGATCTTTTAACCCTTTGTCCAAGACCATGCATCAAAAGGAAGCATTCATTCTTCAACACATCATCATATATTCACTGAGATGTGCCAATGATAAAAACACTCTATGCTTGAATCTTTTCCAACTACAGAGCAGATAACGAGTCTTGTTTTCATCCTTGTAACCAATTTATAGATGAGAAAAGTTGAACAACAATTTTAAGGCCTCCAGTCTGTATCCATGGACAAGTTTTCTGATTTCTTCATCACAGTATTCAGTAGAGCTTTGGACAGATCCAAGGGGATCTGTCAAGAATCAGTGCACAAATTAACTTGCTCCAGGATTTCTAGCAAGTCAAAAATGGACTGACATGGAGACCAAGAAATCTAAATATCTTAGTCATCATTCATTGAAACTGAATGGACAATGAAAGAGCTTAGAAAAAACTTTCTGATAAAAGGGTCAATGGTAAGCTTTAAATGATGATGTTATTTCTCAGGGGGGAAAAAAAACCCCAAACCAAACCAAAACAGAACAAAGAAAAACAGAAAAAAGTTTCTGAGATGTTGAACCAAGCCTTCAAATGAGAACATTCCAAACAGTATCATAAATAACAACAGCATCAAAGGTGCTAGATTAAGAAGGTGAAATTGTTTACTTAGACAGCCTTCAGTGGAACGGTGACATAATTTTTTATACTTTTTTTTTTTTTTTTTTACAAGAATTTGCATTTTCATGGAACTTTATGAACATGACCTGACGTCACAATCTTCACCAGGGAGGTATGCATCATTATCTAAATATTACAGATGGAAAATTCCAGGCAGAACAGTTGGGTAATGCATCTAAGACCACAGAAGAAGTCCTCTCAGTGCCAAGAGGAGTAAATCCTTGTCCCCAGACTCGCTTTCACATTATGCCTCTCCAACTGCATACTGGACTGGTCTCCATTTGATAATAAAGGTCAGACCTTTATTTTAGTTTTTATGAAGAGAACTGTAGATGTCAACAGCTTTTTCCTTGTGATCTCAATGATTCCACTAGCTCAGCATAGGAAACACCAGTGTAACACTGAAGGTTACAGACTGAAATGTTAAGATCATCAGATTTTAAGGAACATGCCAAGGAGGCAGATGGTTATATAGCAATGAAAGGAGAGCATTATAAACTAAAACCACATTCCACAATCTCCTTCCTTGTGTAGACATATGCACCCTGACTATTTACTAAGCCCATCTCACATCTTTACATTTCATCATCTGCATCAGCTCTGAATTTTTTTGGTGTTTGTTCTTGCTTAAATAAAAATAAACAGAAATCTTCACACCTGCTTCTCACATTTAAAGTCACAACACATATAAAGAACACTCATGAACTAGGAAAAGGACACTCGATAGCTGAATTATGAGTTCCCATAACATTTCATTCCTTTGGTTAATGCATTTCTTTGAACTCCTCTGTCCTCAGTGCACAGGATATATGAGCATATCAACACTTCCATGACAGCCCAAATCACTGACTTTCCATAGCAATGGATTGACATGTCATGGAGAGTGTGATTAGGAGGTCATCAGAGCACACAAAGCACCAGATTAAAGCTCAAAACCAAGACATATTTGCTCCTTTGGATATTAAAAAAAAAATATCAGCAGAGGGGAAAAAAGAGCTGTGTTGTAATTGAAAAATATGAGGCTTAATGTATTGTTGAAAATGCTTCTATGTGAGGCTGTTCAGGATTTTCTTAAACCAACATTATGTTATCTTTTGGTAGTGAAAATATGCATTTATTATAATGTCTCCTCTACTTAGGGTGGTATCAGGCTGACAGGCCAGAACCATTTGTTGCTGCACTAAACTCGAAAAAGAAAGAAAAAGAAAAAGAAAAAAAGAAAAGTTGAGCAGAATGATGAATACATGTTTGACTTTAACAACTTTGAGATCTTTTTGATTCTGCCTGTAGATCCCATTGCTATCCTACAAAAAAGCTGTTAATTCTTTGGATGTCCATATTTCTCTCAACTTTAGCCTACCACGATCCACCTTCTGCTTTTTAATGAAGGAATCTGAGTCTGCCAGTTCCCAACCCTTTCTGAGAACATCCATCAGAAGAAGGGGAGCAAGCCATCATCATATCCCACTGATGTCCAGGAAATGCCAGCCCAGCGGCTGTCACAACAAAGGAACTTCAAAGTCACAGGGAAAAAACTACTAATTGCCCTTACTAACATTGTATCATTAATGAAAAACTTTATAAGAATCAGAATCAGCTTAAGAAGGAGAAGGAAGAATTAAGAAAACAGAAAAGAATGGGTAAGCAGGAAGGTATTTGGTTGATTTTTTTTTTCCCTTTTGAAGCAGAGATCCAAACACATTCTCCAAAATGTCCTTGATTAAAATCTTCAAGAAAGTTATCATTCATGCCACCTCTAACCTTATGTCTTCTTGCTGAAAATTTTCAAGGAAAAATGCTTACATCATGTCCTTGGTGCAAGTACTCAAGGATGTACCTTTCTCATGAGCTCTGAAAATCTTAACACCCCTTGTCTCCTTGAAGGAAGTAAACGAATAGCTGCTGAACACTTTGGTTTACATAATGTTTCTTCTGCCTTATTTATTGGGGAAAAGAAAAAAAAAAGTCCTTTTAAAAAGCACTTCATTTTTTGAGAGCACTGAATGCTTTATTTCCTTTTTTTTTAGCATTTTTGGCAAAGTATGGCTTTGATTATTTAAAGATAATCTCTACTCTAAATTGCATCTGACTCACATAACCTCCATACTTTAGCAACCACAATAAAAAGTGCCATATATTAGCTATAAATGAATAGGGACTGAGTCAGTGAATAGTTAAGGACATTCCACAGAAATGCATGAGCTCCATACTAAGTTTTTAGAAAAAATGTTCTATTTCATTTTTAAAATTAACAGCATAGGTAATTTGGAACAAAGAAAATACTTTTTTTTTTAATTCCCAGATGCAATGTGTTTTGTTTCCCTTATGTGTCTTTGTCTACTGTACAAAGAGACCTTTAGTGAAGTGACAGAAACACTGGTGTCTTCAGAGAAAGAATAGTCATTTGTACATACTAAAGGATTTCTGTAATTAAGATTTTTTTTTTAACTCTTTCACTGGGAACACCTCATTTTCTGCCCTTTGCAGTATCAACTTACAGAAATGACTTGCTTTTTTTCTAGCTTCTGAGCTCAAGTATGCTTCAGTTCACTGCTTTATATATTAAAAAAAAACCAAACCAAAACAAAACAAAAAAACCCACATTGATACTTCTACTTGCCAAGGCTCATATTCTCTACAATGCCCTCATATTGAATATATGAAGAAGTTTATTAAATACTAACTGGAGTTTTCCATGCATCATCATGTTTGTAGATCTACACTGGAGAGTCATGCCCCTCACCACATGTGTCCCAGATCCAGTAAGTATGGTATAAATAACTACATAAAAATCCTAAGTAGGAGACATGAGATGTGGAATTCTTACAACATAGGATTATGGCTATAAAAAGAGTCATAATAATGCTCATTCAACCCATAGCTACTGTCTAAAACCAACTTTTATCGAGATCAAAATCTGACAAAGGTAGAACATTTACTACAGACAAACCTAAGAGAAAGGTTCTCCATTCCAGTCCAAGACAGAAAAATTGGCTGGACCAAAATCCAAGAATAAACTTAAACGTGATGTGGAAATGTATGTGGGATGGGGCTTTAGCAATGCTGGCAGACATCATTCACTCCAGAAAAAATGTTAACCACATATGTGCTGAGCATGCTGGAGGATCCCAATCATCACAAAGCTAGGAAAATAAAAAACAACCAATGACCAAAAAAATGAAAACCAAGCTAAAACAAACCAAACACAAACAAACAAACCAACCACCAAACAAGCAGCCATCAAAACAAAACAAAACAACCAACCTCCAAACACAGCACACCAAAACAAACCACCAAAAAAATGGAACACAGAAACCCCTACATGGTAAGGAACTGCTCCGTGGACCTAGGTGCACTAAAAGCAACGCAGAGTTCTTTTCCACTGCTTTTTCTGACTTGGGCTGTGGTAGGTGTTTGGATGGATAATGCTAAGCAAGTTCCATCACAATGGTCCAGTCACATCTTAGCTATCCCCTGGAAACGAGGGGTAAGCAGTCAAGGCCCCCCAAAATACCAGAAGACAAGAGTATTGATTAGCTATTAACCTCACACTGAGCCGTGGGGACTAAGAAGACGTGATCTTGCAGCCAGTACTGTGCAGTTATAAACCAAGGCCATGCAGAGCTCTGGGACAGAGCAGTTGGTGCTGAGCCCAAAGGCTGCAATGGCAGAATCTGGCCTTTTCTCCACCTCTGCGCCTCTGTCACTACCATGCAAGGCAAGTTCTGGGATCTAAAGAGTCCACCTACCTATACCTTTGGATCATCTAAATCTCAAGCAATCCTTTCTATCAGATGACAGCTTGGGACAGCAGCCCTTTATGCTGAGTATGGAAATAAAGAACCCCTGGAATAGTTGCTAGTAACAAATCTGAACTCAGCAGATATTTTCTATACATGATAAAAAAGGATTTCCTCAAACGAGATAGGTGTTGAAGATCCTAAACCAGGTGCCAGAAAAAAAGAAGTGCTCACCCACCTACACAGCCAGCCACTGAAAATCTTTTCACCTCCTCTGGGATGGACATGTATACACCCCTAATATCTCTGCCAATAAAACCAGAAGGAGGAGCGAAACTTAATGAGATATAAAAATATAACACGATTCCTTTTTGTATCATTTGCTGGCTTTATTTTTGGACTGTTTACCCACTGAGGTGACATGATCTGTAGCAACACAGTGTAACTTGAAAACCCAGCATCCCTCTCTGCAACACTTGCCCTGCTGTGTCCAGGCTGAAGCTGAATAATGGCTGCTGGTGAAGAAGGAGATGAAACACATTCAGAAAATGAAACCCAACAGAGGGATAAAATTATTATTATTATTCAGGGTTTAGCTTGCAGCTGACCACATGTGCCAGAGAGCTAAGGATGGTAAATGCACTTCCCAAGACTATGTCTGAGGCAGACAGCCCAGCATTTTCAACTGGGAAAGATTGGGAAGATGACAAATGAAGTAAGCCTAAGAAAAACACTAACTGCTTTCTACCATGTAACTTTAAGAGGGCATTTTTCAAGAGCAGAAGGAATAATTAGGTCATGGCAAAACTTCACATGCTGTCAGCAAACACTGTAGTGGCTTTGCTGAAGTCATCTCTTCTTCAAAAAAGGCCTATCTCTTCAGCTCACCTGTGGCCTCTCTGACCAAAGGGTCTCTCTCTTTGCCCAGCCAGGTGCTTTTACAAAGCAAAACAAGATGCTTTTATCAAATAAAAAACCCCAGTCTAGCAAACTAAATGACATTTCAAAACATAACTGGATCAGGTGGTGCAATTTCCCCCTCCGCTTCCAGCGGTTTGCAGACAATGTAGGATTACCAAAGTTGGGCATGCTCCCAGCTTTATATTGGAGTACTATAAAGAATGGCATTTGGTTTGCTTTCTCCTGCACATGCCAGTGATGTAGGACCTTCTTAAATTGAGCCACTGTAGAACTCAAATATTCCAGTAACCTAATATCACATAAGCTTAAAGGCCTATCCCCAGATGTGTGCTCAGAGCTGTCCAGTGAATTCAAAGCCATAAATACCAATCTCCTTCTATACATGGAAACTCCTTTAAAACAAGTTTTGCTTCCCAGGGAGCTACAGTATGCATGCAATACTGAGTTCTCTGAAGCTGGAAGCAAGCACTATTTATACTGCAACAGAGAGCAAGTTTGGTCTTAACAGGAGGGATGCCAGCTTCCCAAGCTGGCATGCATGATGGTTTTGCACACAAGAAAATAAAAAATGAGGAAAGAGGGCAGAGGAGAGAGCAAGAACTGTAGTACTCACTCCTTCTGTCTCTATCTATTAGGAGTGCAAACCCAGCTGTAAACAGTAAAGTATTCCCTATTAAGCAAAAATACAACCCCTCTTAAACAGCAGTCATGACAGTTACATATTTTTAGACTTAAATTAGTCCACTACACCTCACTAGGATGATGAAGAACCTCCTAACTAAACTAAACACACAGTGTAAATGTGCAGCCTTTACCAGAATCAATATGTAGGTGTTGAGGACTCTTAAGCTGGAGGGGGAAGTCTACAGAAAAAGTTTTTAATGTGATTGCACCAACTTACAGAGATGGAAGAAGAGGGCAAAAGGAAAAAGAAAACACCTAACATGTCCTAGCAGTCCTTTGCCAGGGTACTGCAAAATGCTGTTCTTCACTATATTTCCTTGAGTCTTCTGCCTATATTCTGTTGGTGACAGATTGATTCTGCCTACGCTTATCAAATAGATGGGTGCAAGTACAGAGCCATATGATGGAAAAGGGCTTCTCCATAAAAACAGCAGCTGAAGGCAGTTTGCTGCCACCAGAACAAACCCTCCACACTGCAGCTCATTCTGCAGGAGCCCTCAGGAAAGCCTGGCTTGGGACAAAGGCCAACCTGCCTGTCCAGATGGGCCACACAGAGTCCAGTGGCCACCGTCTAAGCACCACGTGGCCTAGGCAGCTGCTCAGAAGGGGATGGCATGAAAGGGGTGTGCTTTGCATACACGTGTGTGTGTGTGTGTGTGTGTGTGTGTGTGTGTGTGTGTGTGTGTGATCTTCGGGCTATGTGAAACTGGAGGCTTTTTACCACCTTGTAGAAGCCGCTCCACAGCTCCAGCACATCCTATCCTCAGGAAGTTTTTGTGATTCATGCTGAAATTTTTCTTTGATGAGTTTTACCCCCTAGAACATCTTAAAATAATTCCTTTTTTTGTCTTAATATTTTACACCCTTCAAATACTTGTAGATTGTTATCATATGTCTTAGTCATCATTTAGTCCAAACTGTACATATTAAAATCTTGTAATCTTTGCTCATATTTCAATCTCTTCAGCCTCTTAACTTCTGTTGCTCTTCTCTGAATTCTCCACTAATTTCTTGACAAGTTTTTGGCAACAGAGTGGCCAGAATAATAGTGTCATGGACACCTTACGGCTGTACAGAGATAAAGAGGGAAAGTTGTGCAACACCAAAATGACATTAGCTCTTTCCAAAAAACAACAAATATGTCTAATTTGTTGTCCAGGATCGCTTATTTTTAGTGGCTGCATCATGAAATGCTCTGAAATACAAGTACAAATACTCACTCAGGACAGAGTTTAATATACCCAAAACTGTTTAATTAATCTTCATGTCACACATGAGGAAGGTGACATGGGACAGTATTTATCTGCAATACTGGAGAGCAAATGGCTGAAGGGACATCTTAACAGACATGACCCACAGAAAAGAGGTCACATCAAAATAAAGTATCCAAAAAGTTTCTTCACCACAAACCAAATTAAGGACCAAGTTACAATCAAGAAGAGGAGGAGACGAAACAAGATCTTAAAAAGAAAATCCTTTCAAATAAACACAACTCCTCCAAACTCTGAAAAATACTAATGTACAAAATCTCCACAAAGTAACACAAAGCATGGTAGTTTCTCATGTTGTATATTTGGACAGTAGAAATAGTCTTCAGACAAATCTAATCAAGCATGGGACTAACATGCAGATAATCTAACTAATATCTTCCTAAAAGTTAGGTACCTAACTGAAGCCACCATAATAATCTCCAGAGAGCCATTAATCCCATCCTAAAACTGTAATATATTTAGGATGAGTATCTCTCTGGAGGTAATTCTCCTCCTTTTCACTGATAACAGAGAGAGAGAGTAAATAGCTGCCTTGGCTGCATTTTCCTTTAAGATTACTAAAGTTAAGAACCTTTACCCAAACATCATTTTAAAATTCTAGTCTCTAAAGAAATTAATGTAAGCAACTAGAATGTACAGGCACTTTAAATATTACCTTCTCTGAATTTTCCAATTATTGGTTATTAAAACCAAACCCAAAACAAACAAAAGAAAAAAACCACATATACAGCTGTCCTCCCACCTTTCAAAGACCAGGGACTACTGAACATCAGCCTGTGTGGAAGATTTTCTTCCAAACAAGTCTGTGAACACTGGTGACAGATGACAAGTTCCATATGACAGAAATCTGTCATTTACTTAAGATGCAGGGTTCAAGTGTTGTGAAATGGCTATTAACTAACTCAACCTTGGGAAAGAGCATTTAACCTTCACCTGGTTCAGGCTGAGACACCAAATGAGCATGAACAAAGTTAGGCAACAGAGGACTCCCATAAAGCTGGGACAGAAACTGGACAAAAAGTTTAAACTTTAGAGGACAATTATAGGGAACCATATGGTTGCAATGGCACCAATCTGCAAAACTTCCAAAAATGCCACCAAGAAAATAAAATTATGTACAAGGAAAACTGTCAGAAGAACAGCAAGTCTATTAAGACACAGCTGACATGACAGAACACAAAACCTTGCCACAAGGAACTTGCAAGCTAAGAGAATAATTAATTTTTAAAAGAAGAATCAAGAGGAGGGTAATTTAAAAAAAAAAATAAAAATAAATGGAAACCAGACATATAAGAAATACACACTATAAAACAACACTATAAAACAATTTTAAAGTCAGTAAATTCAAAATACAAGAGAATTCAGTGGTTTTTAAGTAAGGTCAGGATAGTATCTTGGATGTTCTATTTCAGGGAGGCAATATGGGAAGAAAGCACAACACAACATGGCATATAGCATAAAAATTATCTACAAAAACATTTGAAGGGCATCAAGGCTCAGAAGTGACTACAGATTTCTAGAAACAATCTTGAAGGAATTGGTGTTCCTTCCAATCTTCAGAGCATAGGCAGGGATCAGGCAAAACAAAAATGGAGAGGTAACTGCTTTACACATGAATACAGATGGCATCAGTAAGGAGAGATTCTACTTCTTTGACCATGGGAAATGCTATTATGGATAAGAGCAGTCACCTCATACAATGTAGAATCACAAAATGTTAGGGGTTGGAAGGGACCTAGAAAGACCATCCAGTCCCATGCAGCACCTTACACTTGTTCTTGTTAAATTTCATTAAATTTCTCCCTGCTCAGCTCTCCAGCCTGTCCAGGTCTCTCTGGATGGCAGCACAAGCTGCACAAGCATTCTCTGAGACCCAGAATGTACAGAAGGTCAAACTGACTGAAAAACTACAGGTAGTGATAAAAGGAAAAAAACCAGTTCTGCCATGGCAGTGAAATACTACCGAACTACCAAACGGAAGATCAGTGTGGCTTTTGAAAACAATTAGTAAGCCAAAGCATTTGCATAACAAAGTTGGTGAAGATGGGGATTAATTATTAATATTCTGTAGAGAAAATAGAAGAGCAGATAATGTCTTTTCAGCACTTGGGACATTTTTATTTTAAAATTGACAGTAAAGGAAACACAGAAAGGACATTTCTTCTAGAATAGACTCTAGCCTAGAAGATGAACAGACAGAGGGGTTGCAAGTGCAAGACTGAGTCATGAAGTTCACAATTCTTCAGAAAACAAAGAGGGAGAAAAAGCAAAGTAAAACCAATGGGCTTCTAGAACACAGATCTTGATGACGAGAGAAGTGATTCTGCCCCTCTGCTCTGGTCAGACCTCGCCTGGAGTATTGCATCCAGTTCTGGAGCCCTCAGCACAGGAGAGACATGGACCTGATGGAGCAGGTCCAGAGGAGGCCACAGAGATGATCAGGGGGCTGAAACACCTCTCCTTCAAGGACAGGCTGAAGGAGCTGGGGTTGTTCAGCCTGGAGAAGAGAAGGCTCTGGGGCGGTCTCATAGCCACCTTCCAGTACCTGAAGGGGCTACAGGAAGGCTGGAGAGGGGCTGTTTCCAAGGGCCTCTAGTGAAAGGACAAGGGGTAATGGGTTT
>JAOEGS010011242.1:0-11769 GCA_025447755.1 Corythornis vintsioides | reverse complement strand
GAGCAGGGACACCCTCAACTAGACCAGGCTGCTCAGAGCCTTGGCCAACCTCACCTGGAATAGCTCCAGGGATGGGAGATATAACAACCACCTCCCTGGGGAGCCTAATTCCACTGTTCCACCACCCTCAAGGTAAAATGTCTTGGAGTTGTCTTGGGATTCTTTGCAGAAACCAGGTGGACACTTACAGGGCATTTTCCTCTCCACCCAAATACCCACATCTGCTCATCCTCTGCAGCTCCGAGAACTAAACCCATCACTCAACTGGAGTTAAAACATGTTACTGATATTGTTAGGATACAAAGTTTGGAAGCTTCAAAATTTGCCTTTCAGCACTACTACCCTTTGTTTTGCTTCTGCATTCTTCCACTGATGATCTGATGGGGCACAATACTTTAAGGAGGGAAAGGATTAAAGCTTCAGAAGACAGTTTTTGGGAAAAATTTCCAGATGGGATGAAAAGCTACTTGATTGGAAAAATGTTTATAATGAACACATAATTCCTCATGGCAATACAAGTGTTTGCATTTTTTTCTGCTCACTCCTCTCAGATCAATTCAAGGTAAATGTGGCAATAATCCTTGTTTTATCCCCTGCCTTTTTCACCTAAAGGTTTCTGAGCACTTCACAAAATGTTCATTACACTTCAAGGAATGCAGAAGTTACTCTCATCACTCCATTTTATTGCTAGGGAACAGAAGAGCAGAGAGGTGAATCTGAAGTACCCAGATCAGTAAGAAGGTCTGCAGCAGATCCAAGAAGTCCTCTCATTTACATTTCTCACATCTCTTCTCACACATGCCCTATCTAAGGTTACTGTAAACAGTATTTGATTCAAAATAAATAAATAAAATTCAGTGTTTGAGGACTGTACTCAGGATGCTTGACTTTTGTTTATCTGACTCATGACCTTCTCCTGATGATGCTCATCAAGAAGCCTACACCTACTCAAGCCCAGCACATCTTCTAAGAGAACTACCATGAATTCAGCCAAGCAATGGCAGGATGTGTCAAGAGTACTTCATACATCCAAATCAGTTCTGGCACATTCATAGTAAATTTAGTGATTCCTCAAAGCTTTGGAGCTCCTGAGCATGGACACGCCAGCAGTAAGATTGGTGCACCCTGATCAAATTCTGATGAGCTCAGTTTTACTGTGCACACACAACAGATCTGGTCACACTGCAGAGAAGGAACCATGGCCTACGGCCCTCTTCGCCACAATGAGCAGGTACATGACCTGCTCAGGCAGAAAATAAGTAAGTAAATTGAACACCACTCCTTTTGCTCAGCTTGCTATGCTTCTTTTGTTAAGGTTAAATACACAGGTGTTGAGAGTAAAGATACAAAAAAGTAAAAGCTTTATAAAATAAGCAGAGATGTATAAAGATTTGAAGCCCTACAGATTTATGCCTATGACTAAGTAGAGTCCTGCCTGCATATTCCTGAAAAAATAGAACATGGACCATTATAGTCTCTCTCCAATCAGGTAGAATTACCTCCTTTCTGGCCTTTCCCCAAAGAAGTGTTCTGGAGAGGGAGCAAGATTCTCTCTGATGGGACAAGAAGCCTCTCCAGTGCTGGTTAACAGTGGTTCAGCCAGAAGTTCAGCTCATTTACCCAACTTTTCCAGAAAGCTCAAAGAAATCCCTGGACAATCATTCTTCCAGATTCCAAAGTTCCACTGCACTCATCTCAGTGATCTCTAGGCAACTCATGAGTTTCAAACCCTGCACTCCAAACCTCTTTTGGATGTTAATAAGGCAAAGTTTTACTGACTCCATCCTGGCTTTGATAAGATTCTTAGGGATTACCAAAATTGGAGAAAGTATATGATAAAAAAAACAAAACTGGTTCATCCACTTCCTAGAAGGGACATTCATCCAGTTTGCCCTTCAATCCTTGAAACGTGAGACATGCCTGAGGACTGTTCTTTGTTATAGTGTCTCACAAATATATCCAGTGATGGTGAGTCCATATGTCTCTGATAAAAGGAAAATCTTACTGTGCATTCCAGCCTTTTCCTTTGTAAACATACTACACTAGATGAAATTGGCTCTCAAAGAAGACAGTATTAATTGTGCTGGCTAATGAAACGTTCTGTTGCTCTCCTTCCAATCTGGTCTTCTAAGCATCAGCAGACTGTAAACTGGTTCTTGGGAAGTGAGAAGATATTACAAAGCAGTACAAACTCAAAACTTTTTGAAAGTTTTCAAGAACTGAGATCTGATTCACATTCTCAGTTACAAAAAACTA
Organism: Corythornis vintsioides; assembly: GCA_025447755.1. NCBI lineage: Eukaryota > Metazoa > Chordata > Aves > Coraciiformes > Alcedinidae > Corythornis > Corythornis vintsioides. The sequence continues at coordinate 9,513 of JAOEGS010011242.1, read as the reverse complement.
AATGCAGTTTTCAGGTTGAACATACAAAACGACTCAGTCTCTCCTACTCTTCAATCTCTGACAGATGCCTCAGCACCAGTACATCTGGCCTGCCCAAATCCAGTACTCACAAGCTCCCATTATTACTTGCAAGTGCTTTGTCTCTGCTGACAGTTTAAACAGACAAGTATCAATCCTCTTCAAATGCTTGTGTCCAAAGAACCCTTAGGGGCTACTTTCTCCTGTACATATTGCAGCTCTCAGAGGTTAATAGCAGATGCATATACAAGCAGCTACACAGAAAAGTCCAAAACAGTGTAACTATTTGAATGTACATATATCTTGACATGTGCTAGCCTGTTTCAGTCTTCTTTTGATGACTATTTTGTAAAGCAAGCAACACCACTATGCATTTCAGCCAGGTATAATCTTCCTCTACGATTACTGTTGCACAAAAAAGGTGACAGACTGTTTTGGACAGTTTTTGAGTATCTCCTTCTTGGATGCTCACTGGGACACATCCAGTGGTGGGAAATTCAATCGGGGAGGAGGGGAAAAGAAGTTGCTTACAAGTCTTTAAAGTTTTATTTATAACAGAGTTGAAAGCAATTATCAAAAATAAGTAAGCAAAATGAAAAAAAAAAAAGAAGAATTTTTTCATCTTTTAAAATTCTGCTATTAAAAATAAGATTTTGTTGACATGTTAGTATGTTAAATATGTTTGGCCTCAATTTTCAGTTACAATAGAGTCTTTGTATTTCATTCTGAAAGTAGAAATAAGACTTTAATGGCAAAGAAGTTGTCTATGTCTTACAGTATCACAATGGTGTAAAAAAAACACCTAATAGTCTTTCATACAGCCAAGAATCTGAGCTTCCTTTGTCCAAAGAACATGGTCGTTACTTTTCCAAGTCCCATCTGCATGTACAATATATTGAGGAAGGAAGAAAGAAAGACACTGCTTCCTCTTTCTCTCTGTGTCTCGATTGTTCCTGATTTAAAAAAATGGAAATAATAATGTTGATTCAGCTACTGGAGTTAAGCAAAACTAAATTAACTACTTTCGTTAAATGCTGCAAGATATTTGAATAAATTTCTTCAGAAATGCAAAGTGCTATTTATTCATATCAGAAGCTATCTTTGGATAAACTGTCCTGGAACCTTTTGTGAGCATTCCCTTCTCCAGCTGAACTCAGCTGATAACTGCTCTCTGTTTTGAAGTACATGTGTCGTTCCTTTATCTAAAAAAGGCTAGGAAAGACTTAGAACTGGCACCTCCCTTCTTTTGGGTAATAAAAACAAAGCAAAACAAAACAAAAAAATATCACACAAGGTCTCTGGTTTAAACCTTTGCAGATGAGCAACAACAACAACAACAAAGACATCTTTCTGGATGTTAAATTCTTTGCAGACTTTGCCTGGGTATGATGAGAACAATCACCAACACTTCCTAAAAGGAAATCTTTTTTATCAACTCCATAAGCTCAGATTTCAAGGAGAGATCTGGGAAGAATCTTATTAATACACCTATGAATGATGCCACGAGGGAGACAGTATCTAACACAGCAAAAATGAGGTCAAATTCAGCAGCACTGTCCTAAAGAAAACTGTCTCTGATGTGGAGGACCATCCATCATCTTTACTGCTTCAGACTTACGCCAGCTGCAGACAGTAGGCTAGAAATACCCAGTTAAATTCAGTTCTTGGTTCAGCATTGATTCTTCTAAATTTCATGGAACTGATCCACTTTTATATAAACATATCTTAGGGCAAAATATGACCCATAAACATTTTACCAGAGATGCAGACATTCAGAAATTTCATGTGGAACTTCTTATCCCAAGAGCAGAGTCTTCTGAAGATGATTATTGTATGATGATTATTCCAGCTCACTACTCATGAGGGAAAAGGAAAGGCCTGTGGCCTCATCCCACCCCACTCTGGTCCTACTCATACAGAATCCTGCTGCTACTTTTTTTTCCCTCTCTCACCAGTGGGACCAAGTTAGCCCCTCTTTTTGTATTAAGTTCAGAGTTTTTGTCCTCATTTTTTTTTGAACAGCTCTGCCCCCTGCCTGTGTCTCAGCTTTTATATCTTCTAGCTGCTCACATTCTTCCCAAACCTCTCTCCTAAATGCTCCATTTGTATCCTTCTACCACACTGAAGCCAATGTTCCATGGTAACACTGCTCAACACAATTTTAGAAACTCTTCAAGAAACAGTTTACAGTCAACTCAACTGTGTTTCTGCACAACCAGTCTTAACCAGGGAACTCCAGAAAAGTCCACTTTAGCTTACTTCCTTGCCATTTTCCACTTTCTTTTTCAGCTGAAAGAGATGAAGAAATTAAATTAATTTCCCTAGCAGATTAAAAGATCATGGGGCTGGATACAGATGTGATCTAGGTAAGAGGGCTCCCACCCCACCACAGAGATGGTTGTAACTGAGCTAGCCCAGTTATTAATAGCAGCTTGGCCAAGGGCTGAACACAGTGCAACTATGTGGCTCAAAACATGGGCAAAATTCACCTGATAGCCAACATAGCAGAGCCTGCACGATCAGGGCAGCACAGTTACTGCCATCTAAGCTACCTGAGTAAATGCTTGTTCCTAATCTCCATGAGGTGGTCACTTCCTCAAAAAAACCCAAAGCAAACCAAAAACAAGACCTCAGGTGTCAGCTCTGCTCTGACATGCCAAAGAAAGCCCACAAGTATTCAGCAGCTTCACTGGGAAGCTAAAGCAAACCCTTCAGAGTAAACAAGGAGGTTGCAGTACTCTTTTAGGGTGATAATGAGGAACAAATTTGAGAGGGAAAGATAAAATTAGCTAATATCTTTTAACTAACAGTCTCCCAACTGCTCTCAGAAACTGATAAACATCATTTTTCCCATCTTGAAGAAGAGTAACTGAGACATTGAGAAATGAATTGACTTGAAAGTTACAGAGAAAACTACAAACTGCAACTCCTGATTCCCTAATCAGTGTGCTGTCTTTACCAGCACCTATGTACTTGCATACATCACAGCACTGACTGCACTGCAATCCCATTACAACTTCTGATACTGCACCATGGCTTTGTGCTGAAAAGAATATGTACAATCAAGAATATGCACAATCAAGAATATGTACCATCTCTGTACACAGGTCAGGGAAAAAAATAAAATAAAAAGTTGTCTAAAAAGGTATTAAGAAATGATTTGAATGAGACCTGGCCCCTGCAAAAAAAGGACTCAGAGATGAGCAGAAAAAGAAAGTAAATTCCAGAATCCAGAAATGCCCTGCACCAGGCAAAAATACTGAGCTCTCTTGGCCGGCACAAATTACAGCATAGCTGAATATACTGCAAGAGCACAACTGGTTTTTAACCTCATTCAGGAGCAGCTGCTTTCATAGCAGTGAAATGTTTCAGGCTGAGTCTGACTGACTTAGTGGATAAATGATTTGAAGCTGGTATAGATCAGAAGAAACCAGCCCATTTAGGAAATGTCACTATTAAAAACATACTTTTGCCATCCAATTGAAGCAAGCTTTGACGCTTTCAAAACTCGGATGTGGCTTGGAGAAGAAAATAAAAGCAGCATTTTTATGAAAAGCTGGAAATTACAAAACACAGCTTGGACTTCAAAAGGTCTGCCCATGAGCCAGGACAAAGAGAGCCTTCACCGGGAACTCCTGTCACTTCTCACCACTTGTTTTAGTTTAGCACTAGCAAAACATGTCAGATCAACAGCCTTAGGTGCTTCATTCTCTATTTATCCCCAAAGCAGGTACAACAGGAGGGCAACCTATCACAGAGACACCAACCCTTGCTCCAGTTCCTCACATCCAGGGAGCTGGTGACAGGAGGGCAATGCAGTCTTGGTGCTGCGAGCACTAGTTTCCCGACGTCTCTGCCGTGGCTGTCTCCGTGGGGGCCAGTTCCCTGCACTATGTTTCAGGAGGATGGGTTCCTAAACTGCAGAACCTATGAAAGGTGAATAATGAAGAATAATCCTAAAAGCATCCTCCAAGACTCTGAGAAAAAAACAACCAGGAATTATTTTCTTTGCATTATATTCTAGTCATCTCAAAATGAACGAGTACTAGAGAGAGCAATGAGGCCAGAGAGAGTCAATGTACTGAGTACAAATGAGATTTATACGTGGCTTGAGTCACTCCAGTCAATTAGCTACCCACCAGGATGTTTGGTTTACTGTCCCTACTGTATAGAGATTTAATAAGCAATCACCTAGATGGGAAGCATGAGATTTGCAGAAAGGAAACTTTTCACTACTCTACGTGAGTACTACATGAGTACTCTACTCGAGCCTGGTCCTGCAACAGCTCTGTGCAGCTGAGTCCCGCTGATGTGTCAACAGCTGCAAGATGAGGCTCTTCATTATGACAGTCCACAGAAGGTGGAAAATACAGGAAATACAATACGACCTTTCTTTATACAATTACCACGTCAGAAATCTCCACACATTCCAAATATCCTTCAGGAATTAATAAAGCTTTCTTCAGGTTTGTTTGGGTTTTTTTTTTTCCTCCAATACTCAGTCTTATCCAGTGCTTAGACATTTTTCATAATATGAAAGTACAAAATGCTGGATTTTAAAAACTTATCTACTGGGGAAATGTGCTGTGTAGGGAATATATTAAACAATTCAATGTTTGGAAAAGAAATCCAGATTCATCACAACGAGGAAGGATGTTCAAGAGTATCCTGAAAAAACAGCGGGTATTCAAGCCAAAGGACAGGATGAAGTGGGCACAGCAGTATAAAGCTGACAGGCAGATTTAACTGACAGTGGCAGAAAGAATTGGAAGCTGCCAAAGCCTAAGCTACACTAGGGCTTCTTCAGATACTGTATGCACTAAAACTGAAACTAAAAGCACCAATGAGAACATTCTTTACAACTCCTCCAGACAGGAAAAATCCTAGAAGCAGTAGCAGTAAAATGGAAAATACAAACTTTGGGAAACAAATAACAGAAGAAGAAACACCTACCAAATATAAGGAAGATTGGAAACGAAACAAAACAAAACAAAAGGCTGACTGACAGGATTGGTCATTTCATTACCCTTCTCAGCAGTCCTGCCAGGCATACAAGGCCTTAGCATCCTTCAGTAGAAGCCTTCTTTACCTTTTCTACATCATTCACTTAGGCAAAATTTCTGTAAGGCAGTGTCCCAGAGGGTGTGGCCTGGTCTCCTGGGAGTAGCATTTGTTAGTTTTAGAGAACCAGCAGAGGGAGCACATTAGCAATTAAACATGGGTTTCTTGTGTTTGTCCCTAAACAATGAGATTTTTTGGTTGGGTTTTTTTGCTGTTGTTTCGGTTTTATTCTCAGCATTCCTGTCTGTCACTCATGTCTGTGACTCACTCAGCTATAAAATTGCTAGGAGTTTAGGAGCCAAAACCATGGAGAATAACAGGCTCCACATCCACCCCACATGCAACGATAGTGGACACAAGCTTTTACTTAGTTGTCATTCTTCCCTCTCTCTCTCTCTCCATATCAACCTTCATCTTGCCACACGACCATTGCTCTCAAATTCCTGCCCTGTGACCACTAACATTCTAGCCAGAAAAAAAAGGCGCATGGATCTCTAGGGAAGACACAAGAAATCAATAATTAACTTTCAGTTGGTTGAAAGGACAACTCTGAAGTCCATAAGGCAGCTTTCCCAGTCTTACTTTTTATCTTCATGGGAGTGATCACCCTTCCAGTTATTGATGATTTTAGAAGCAACATATTAGAAAGCTCATCTTTTAGTAGGGGAAAAAAAAATTAAAATAATAAAAAATCCTCAGTAATTTCCATGTTGTGCTTAGCTCAGAATCAAGTGGCACACTAGACTTGCCTTGCGTTTTCAGCTCTACCACAATCCCCAAATGATATTATTGAAGCATAACATTGAGAGGTCTTCTACAGGTGTAACTTGCAGAACAGCACCACCTCTGTCCTGCAGAGGATTTCCCATAGGTGCTGTGCAGAGGGCCAGAAGCATTGCCCATTCTTTGCTGTAGTTACCAACTATTTTTAATACAGACTTGTACTGATCTGATTCTAGCTAAAATATCCAGGAAGACCATATGGATTTTGATTTACCCTTTGTACTGTCATTTCTGCTCACACAAACTGGACATAAAATGTAACCTAGGGGTCTGTGTCCACACTCTTCAGAAAAGCACAAGGAAAGGCATATGATGCTAGGCACTGAAGAATGAAGTCCTAAAGACACTGCTGGCAGTGTCTGACTTAAGTAGGATTGGTTTCTGTTAGAGTACCTATCTTTCACAAGAGATGTTGAGGAACAGGACCTGGCAACAACTAGTACAGCACGGGCTACAGATCTGCCCTCTGAGGGGCTGGCAGGCCAGGCTGTCGCCCATGGCAAGGGACCGACCACCCCTTGGCATGAAAGGATTTCAGCCTTTGTGCTCGCACAGCCCATGGCCTTTCTTCCCATAGTGCCACCTAGTGCCAACCTGCTCAGCAGCTCGCTTGTCTGCCAGGTGAACATCTGCCCCACCAGCAACTGGCTCGTTCCACCAAGCCCCCAGCTGTCGGAGGGACTGGTTTTTTCTTTCAAGAGAGCTTGATCCCATTAGCTCCATTTCCCACTCCTGTGTCTTAACTGCTTTGAGATAGACAGTCTTCACTGTGCATGACTAAAGCTCAACTTTCTTCTCCTCGGGAACCTCTGGGATGTGCAGCAACATGCCCCCCACAGCACTGGCAGCCCTGGCTACCCCAGGGGCTGGGGAAGAAGCAGGTGCCACATGTCCTCCTGCCTTCCCTCACCATTTCACAAGACTTGACTGCAAAAAGAAGTGTCAGTGCCGGGAGGTCAAAATGCCATCACCACACACTAAGGTGCTGAAGGATTCAGTAAAAAAAAAAAAGCATGAAAACATGAAAGACACAGGCAGTAAACATTTGGAATGCCAGTTTTCTATTAGAGGAGAACTGGATCAGCATCATTAGAACTAAACATTAACTTTTAAGATAAATAATAATCGGGATTATAGGCAACACTGTCAAAGCAAAACCCATCCCGGACAAAAAGCCTCTGCAATTATTGACTGCTCGCTGGAAGTTTGGGAGATCTGAGATACATCTCAAGTGAAAGCTGTGAAGATGTTACAAGAGTATTTCAAAACTCAGGACGTGGTCAAACACTACTCTTTAGGAAGAGAAACCTGGATTACTGGCGCAGATAGATTATTAAAAGTGCAAGTTATTTTTCACAGCTGATATTCTTTGTTTACTCTGAATTTTCTCAGGCCAAACTAACAAGCTCAGGGAAGTCCATTTCACGCCAGTTTGACATTATTTTCTCTCTGCAACACAGTTTGGACTGCGGACCCTACAGAGAGAACAGGTTACTCTTTAAATATAACTATTTCTAGTGCATTGTTTCAGTAAAAATAAATACATTTTAAATATTTATAAAATATTTTGATTTTCTACAAGTTTTGCTTAAAAAAAAAAATCTAAGTAACTTGCAGTTAAATTTCAGTATTTAATTTTCCATTAACATTTATAAATCTCTTTCAGTAGAAATTTTTCACCATACAGATCAGTGCAAAAAAGTCCTATAAAAAGAGGCAGGACTAAAGCCAACTGAAATCTATAAGGCCACAGCATGCCATCAACTTCTAAACAGAATTCCTATTCAAATTGTTCTGCTTAAAACCTCATATGGCCTGAAAAAATTAACAAGGCTTATTTGAAATGATTTAAATAACAATTTATCTAAAACTATAATCTCTCTTGTATGGGATTTGTAAGAATTCCACACAATTATCTAGCATGGGACACTGTTCCCTATTTACATCAAAGTTTTATATAAATAATATTACAGGGTTTTTTTATAATTTTCTGCAGCTGTTTTCCCTGATGAATAAGCTGGGCTTATGAAGAAAACGTGAAAATAGGAAAACTATAGTAATCTTTATAATAATGATATATCCAACTCAGGAAATTGCTACAACTGTCTTTATAAAAATAAACAAGATCAATATTTTTCCTCCTTTAAGAGAGAAGCAAAATCCTCTCTTATTAAAATTAATCTGACTTGGTATTTGCTCGGTATTTGGATTTGTCTGCCTTCTATCCCATTTTTTTGGTCCTGTTAAAAAACAACACGAAACCCAAGCACAACAACATACACACACACAAAAAAAAAAAACCCAACAAAAAAAAAAGCCCAAGCCCCGGCAGCGCTGCTTTTCGGCTCCCAGGAGTGAACGAGGCATTATCCACACGCCATTCAGGCCAAAATTACTCTAGCTACAGGGCATGGCAAAGCATGAAATAACTGCTCCGGAGCACTTCCTCCTGTGGGTGTGTTAGATAACTGTCTGCTCCAGAGCTAAAATAAAGCACACGGTGACCCAAGCTCCGCTCTGCTCCCTGCAGCTGCCCGGGCTGCCAGCTGGGGAACCCAGAGCCCCCCACGCTGCCCCACACATGCCCCTCCACCAGCTCCAGCCGAACCCCCTGGCCAACAGGTCTGACACTCCCCTGAGCTCCAGGTACAGCATCATGTTGGATTTCAGTTTACTTAGGCATACTTTACCCTCGGCCGCTGTATCCAGATTGCAAATGGACTTTGTGCTAGTGAAAGGGCTAAGATTATTTTTTTGCTAGAATATAATTGGGGTTCAAAGGAAATTAAATCCTCCCAGTGACAAACTTTTTCAGATTAAAAAAAAAAAAAAGATCTCACTGGGTAATGAAAAATGTTTCTCCTACTCGGGTCTCTCTCTGCTCAAATTCATCTTGCTTGGGGTTTTCATCAAATCAAAAGGTATCCTGTAGTTATTTTTAAAGTTTTTCAAAAATATTAAGATGGTGAGGCAGGGCTTCTGGTAAATACGCACATAAGAATCCTGAGGACAAGTCCATGTGCTTCCCTAGAAAAAAACCTGGTGTGTTGGGGAACATGCACCTTCAGTGGCTCCGGGGAAAATGACAGGTGCTTGAAAACCCACCCATCCCACGAGGGGGGCGGCTGCTAGAGCTACAACTGCAGCACTCCAGGCTGACCACCAGCCAAAGCCATCTGCGACTCCACCTTTGAGATCCCTACATTTTTGGCATAACTTCAGCATCCCCTCTACACCCAAAACTTGAGTTTCAAAGCCTGAGATTCAAACTTTATGAGAGGAGGAAATAGCTTGCTACAATTAACAGGTTGTTTGAAGCAATAAACACACTTTAAAGTCTATCGACAAAATACTGATTTAGAAGCTTGAATAAAAAGGAGGGGGGAGAAAAAAAGAAAAAAGGAAGCAGTGAATGCCATTCACCAGTTAAGAGAACAGCCACCAATTCTTATCACACTGATATATAAAACCTTGAAAAGTTTCACTCAGGTTCTGGAAATAAAGCTGTTAATAAAATGGAGCAAGTAGTTTCTGTAGTTGTAGTGCCAGTGAATAGATCTGCTGCTTTGGATTTCAATTAACTGAGATTGCTCAGCGAGGAGGCACTTCTGTTGAAACTGGGGAGCTGTAAGTTAAAGGACAGATTGACAA
>JAOEGS010011241.1:0-18542 GCA_025447755.1 Corythornis vintsioides | reverse complement strand
GGCAGTTTCTCAGGCCAGGCTGGATGGGGCTCTGAGCACCCTGCTCTAGTGGGAGGTGTCCCTGCCCTGGCAGGGGGCTGGAGCTGGATGGGCTCTGAGGTCCCTCCCAACCCTGACCATTCTGTTTTCAGTCTCAGATGCATTTTACTAGCCTGCAGTGTGCACAGAACCCCTTGCTCTGCTGTCATGTTGGCTCTCCAAGCAGAAGCAGAGACTGACAACCCTGGCACTGTCTACAGAATGCCAGTTTCAGCAGGGCAGCAGCACATCCAGGGTGCCAGGTTCCAGGTGCAGCAGCAGTGAAGTTTGGCTCTGGTGCTTTACTAGCCTCTCACAGGCTCTCTCAGCCTGTGCTCAAGTGCTGTTACCCTTCAGGAACACTTCACAATGGAGACATCCAAGCCCTGATCCAAATCCACTGTGACAGGTGACATTCAGGCAAATGAACAGCATGGGGGGTGGGCAGCAGATTGTTCCTGGGGGGGTGACATCGGGCCAGAAGACAATTCAGAAGTGCATTAAACTGAAATCAGCCTGGTGGCAGGTGCAGTTTCTCTGCCTTTAAGTGGCTTTCAATCACCAACCAGCAAGTATCAGCCTTCCAGCTTTTTCATCTGGAGCTGTCCACACAAATTCCAAGCAGTCTTTTGGGGTGTCAGCTCCAAGCTGCTTCCAGCAGGATGCTCTCCCAACCAGGGGCACTTGAACCTCTTCAAAGCAGAGCAGAGCTCTGGAGGATCAAGGCAACTGCAAATCTGGCATGGAGAAGCTATGGAAAAAAGAAAAGGCTGTAGGGTTATAAATGGGAAGGGGTGAGAGGAGATTTCAGTTGAAGTGTTCAGGTTTCATATGGTGGCTGGTTGGTTAGTGACTCTGAGGTTGGACAAGGGGCTTCTGGGTTTATTTTCTCTTGAATGTGGAAGCCCTGAGTGCCTGGATGGAGGCTGGGCTGGCAAAACTGCCCTGTGGGTCACAGCTCTGTCTGCTGGTGCCCTTCTCCAGCAGGCAAGAACTGGCTTTTCTCACATGTAAGAACCCTTTCACTAAACTCTTTTTTTTCCTAAACAGGAACTAGGAAAGCTGTTTTCCCTGGCTGGCTGCAGGACTTTGATGAAATCCAACCCCTTCTTTCCCTCCTTCCTGAAGAAATTCATCCGCATCTTCTGGCTTCAGCCTAATGTCTTCTGTAGGCTGCTGACTTTCTGCTTCCTTTGTCAACTTTGTTAAAGACTCAGAAGAAATTCTCCACATTTGAAGACCTGTTCAAGGTCCTTGATGTTCCCCAGTGGGTGACATGTGGCAGCTTGGAGGGACCTGGACACCCCTGTCCTGAGGATGGGCCACGGGATGCTCCAAAGCAGCACCCTGGCAGTGCCCTCCTGTGCCAGGCTGAGTGTGAGGGCATGGTGCTGCCTTCAGAGTGAGCTCCAGACTGGCAAGCTGGGGCTCTCCTATGGGTGCTGGTGGCCACGAGTAGCTGGGCAAACAGGAGCCCACAAGTGCTTGTGAGTGGAGCTGCCAGGGCTGTGTGGGGCTCGTGGGAGGGCAGCTGATGCCACCACAGCTGCAAGAGCCCTGCAGTGTGTGCTGATAGCTGCTTTCCTGGAGTCACTTCCACTAGGATTTGGTTTAGGAAGCAGAAGCAGGTGCTGGGAAATGGCTTGTGAGAGAACATGTCTTCTACATGGTGTCCTGCCCATGACAGAGCAGGTGACTCTGTATGGTGCTGCTTTTCCCTCTTCTCCCTCCTAAGCACCAACAGCCTCACCCTTTTCAATCCAGTGCACCTCCTCGTTGCCAGTCCATGCCTATTTCTTTTTTCCCAGTGATCCATTCTACCAGAAGCAGAGGGTGCTTTGAGCATCTCCCCTTTGGCTCACTCCACATTCACACGAGGGTAAAAGCTCAATTCAGGTAGGGTGGCTTGGCCCAGGTGCCAGCTCCTTCGTATACCTTATTTTTTATTGATTATTTTCCTTTTTCCCTTATAATTTCTACCCCTCTGCTCCTCCTCTTCCTGCCCCCCTTGGCCTCCCCTCCCCGTGCTCCCCTGGCAGCATTGCCAGCTCTGCCCAGGCCCAGTTTCTCTAATCAGATGAGGGAAGCTGCAGGATTATCTCCCTCCCTCCCTCTCTCCCTCCCTCCCAGGCTCCATTGGATTTCCTCTCCAGCCAAGGGGGGAGGCAGGAAGGGGCGTCACATCTCCACAGAGGAAACCACGGCCCCGGGTCCCTTTGATGCTCTCTACCAACCCCTCCTCCTCCCCCTCACTGTAGTGGCACCGGCATCAAGCAGCTCGAGAAACCCAATTCCTAAAGGAAATCTCCACTCTTTTGGGCATTCCATTCTCTGATTTCCGAGCATCTCTTTCCCAATACACTCCCAAGTAGCTTGGAGAAGGGAGCTGGATGTGCAATCCCTGAGTAGGGGGCAGGTAAGGACCACTGCAGTCGGGTTTTGCCCATTCTCTCATCTCTTCCAAGGAGAATCCTGTCTCTTGGTGGGGGTTTTTTTGCCAGCAGGTGTTTGAGAGGAGCAAAGCAGATGAGGGGGAGGGAGAGGAGCTGCAGAGAGACAGACCCAGGCTTCTGTAAGTGCTGTGCTGTCAGCAGTGGGCTGAGGGCTGTGCTCGAAAACGCTGATTTAATGGCCTTGAAAAGCTCATTACTTCGTAGTTTTCTCTTTTACTGCTCTGAGCTGTAATCGAATGTATTGTAATTCTGCAGAAAATGCTTTTTTTTTGTTTGTGTGCTGGTGTCTTTCACTTAGATGTGAATGCATTTGTCTTGTAGCAAGTGCTTCTAGGATATACTCCTCACTGTTTCTTTGGTCATCCTGTTCATCTGATTCTTCTGCAAAGATGGGGTTTTGGGGATTGTTTTGTGGCCATGGTGAGTCGTTGATACTAAAAGAGCCACTTGTGTTGTTTCCAGAGATCAGCTTTTAGTGTTAATCTGTCAGACCGTGTTTTGCCTTGGGTTTTTTCCACCATGTGTACCATGTTGTTTAAATTCCCAATATAGAGCACTAGAGAAAAACTGATGAATATTGGAGTGCTTTGTGCAGCTTTATTTTACTCTTGTCTTTCCTAGATAAATCACTTGAGTATAATTTTCTTTTCAACTAAGCCATGTTGGGTTTTTTTTCCAAAGTCAAAGATTTGATTTGGCTTTTTTCTTATCAGTGTTTCAAGTCATCAACTATAAGACCAGAAGTGGTTTTGTGCTTTAGTTTAGAACCCCATAGGAAATAAAAGAAGGAATCTGTGCTGAAGCACTTCTGGGTTTTAGGGGAAGAGGTTGAAAAGGGAGGGGGAGAACCTGCAGTTAGTTGTGTTTAGAGACCTCCAAGCATGAAAGGTGACTGGGTAAATAGATTTTGTAAGGTGTTGATCTTGTGCAGAAAGAAGATGGAGCATCTAAAGATCAAAACACACCTCATGCTGCAGAATAACCATCTGCTACCACAAAGATTGGGGATTTTCTTGCACCAAGACATGGTTTAAAGCTTGCAAATAGTTATCTGCACGTTTCAGGTTGATCACAGCTGAATGTTTGCAGCACCTGGCCTGCAGGGAGACCCAGCTTGGTGGAGTCTTTGTGTCACAGACTTGGGAAAGGTCTCATTTCCGAGGCTGGATGAGAGCAGAGCTTCATGTTTTCCTGCTGCAGCCCACTTAGGCTGTGAGTTTGGTGCTTCCACAGCAAACTATCCACTTGAAAAGTCAGAGTGTGTGAGGCAGTGTGGGACAGACAAAAATGGTTGCTGATGATCATTGTGCTTTGGAAGTTTAATTTCCTTTCTGTGAAGGGCAAGAGGCAAATTGGAAGTAGCTTTAAAACACTAGATGAGCAGAGATATTTGCTGTACCAGTGAGATAGTGTTCCTCTCATTTGCAGGCTGCTTAGAAGAGCATCAGAGTCATCCTTCTCCTTCAGAAATTCTTCTGCTGGAGATGAAAAAGGCTGGATTTCCCATTCCCCATAGCTCATGTTTTAACATCTATACTTGAGTGGTGCCTTGTGTTTGGGTGTTTGAAGCTGTCACACAGTTCACAGGAGAATGCAGCCTGGAAAAGATGCTTTCAAAGCTCAGGAATGAGACAGCTGTGAGTGGTGTTTATTCTTCTGTGTTCCATAAGTAATTGTTTGAATGAATCAGAAAACAAAGAGAAAAAAATCTTCTTTTTGTTCTCATATGGAGTCACTGTTGCAAGTGACCCTCCAGTATTGGGAAATTCTCTTACTCAAAGAAACAAGTTTGTGTCTTTGGCAGGTGGATATGGTATTTCATTGCTGGCCCAAGAGCAGCAATAGAGCAAATAATGTCCTCTATTGCTTTCCTTGCCTTTCCTCTCTCTTTTTTTAATGTCCTAAGAGGCTTTTTTGTCTCTTTGGGGAGTGTTTCAGTGGCAGGTGACAGCTCTGTTCTGTCAAAGTGAAAACCAGAGGGAGAATGAAAAGAAATGTTGGGGACCTGGGAGAGAATAAATCAGCCAGTCTCTGGGTTTTTTATGGATGCATTATAACTATTGAATTAATACAGAATTCATATGTACATCATGTATTTTCTGTCTGTAAATTGCACTTTAGCAGCATCCTCTGATTCCTTAATGGATGCTGGGGAAGAAGGAGATCTTTTTCCTTCACAAAAGGTCTGCAGAATAAAGTTCCACTCAGAAAAACTGCAACCACCAAAAAAAAATCATCACTTTGGGGCTGCTTACTGAGAGCATGGGAATGAGGACAGGCTAATTCAACATCAGCCAGGTCTCCACTAGGGTGGTGCTGAGGATGAGGAGTTACACCCAAGGCTCATTCTGCCCCAAAAAATAGCTTGGTAAGAAAGAATCACCTTTAAATTGTCTGTCCCTGGGGTAGTTTGCTGTAGGGTGGCTTCCAAAATGCTGGCTTGACTCTTCTGCAGTGTGGAGTGAACAGAAAGCAGCAGGAGAACTTCTGCATCTGCAGAGTATCTGCTGGTGAAGCTGCAGCAAGGGCAGGTCTGGCTGTGCAGATGAAGGCTAATGGGATTGAGCAGTTCTAAGACCTTCCCTTGATCTGCAGAGCTTTGGTCAACAGAGCTGCCACAACCTCAGCTCACCCAAGCTCAGTGGAAAGATCAGACTCTCTTTTCAGCTCCAACTAAGCAAAGCTGCCATGGAAATTGGCATGGGGATGCCCAAACCCAGCTTAACTTCTCTAAACTGGATTTTAGGCTTGGTTTGTTTAGACTTTTGAAATTATTTTCTTGCTTTCTGCAAAGAATCTGCTGGGAAATGTCAGTGTTTGGGACTGAACTGGATAAGTAGGTCTTGAAATGTCAAGGAAAAAGACACATCTTTGATTCCTGGTGGCCTCTAAACTGTGGAAGGACTGGAGGGTTTCTGATGATTTAGTGACAAGAAAGGGGTTGATTGAAAAGAAACATTGGGAGTTCAAAGCTTCCCTCATCTGTATCACCTTGCATATAGAAAACAAGGATTTGTTCCTTTCAAAAAGCATTCCTGGTTTCCCTCATTCCAGTAAAAGGTTCCAGTAATCAGGCAAACCAATGGCTTAATACTGCAAAATGAATTTTCCAGCTGGTTTTTGAGGCTCAGGGTAAGAAAACATCTCCTGGGCCACGACAGAGAAAAGCCCAAAATTACAAATAAATAAATCATGGAACCATTCCAAGCCTTTGGGGTCTCCTCTGTTCCAAGAGGATCAGAGCAGATGAGGTCAGGTCAGATTTCTTAGGATTCAGTCCACTTGAATGTGGATAAATCAATATTGGAAAAGCCAAGATTTCCTGTGACAGAGACTAAATTAGTTCTAATGAGTATCCTCCTGTTAATGGATAAGTGGGATTTTTACCCTGGTGGAAACAGGAATCTTGGAGTTTTGACCTCAATATTTGCTCTTTCTGACATCATCAAATGCTAGCAAGGAAGCAGAGATTTCTGCAGCTGCTTTTGTGCTTGAAATTCACCAAGAGGAGGAGAAATTTCCTTGTTTAAGGGCCTGAGGAAGTTCTTTATACACTCAGATTTGCCAAAACATTTGCAGGCTTTAGTCTGCTGCTTGGTTTTTCATCTCCACGAGGGATCAGCTTTGGATAGCATCTTGTGGGCAGGGGCTCTCCTCTAGCTCCCTTTCATCCCTGTCAGATGGTTTCTGTCCCATGGAGGTCTGATGAAACCACCCAGGAATTGGGACAGTTGGGTTTTTGTTTGTTTGGGGTTTTTTTGTTTACAGTTTTGTTGTCGTTTGGGTTTTTTGGGAGAGAAATATCAAGAAAAGGACACTTATTCCTCCTAGTTCCTCCCATATTCTTTGTTTATATGGTTTCAGAGCTAGTTTACACTACACTGGCAACTTGTACCAGTGCCTTGAAGCACAATTAGATGGTTTTAGTCCTTTTTGACACTCACTTTACAACATTTATCCCTCTGAATAGACATTCCCAGCTCTATAAAGGACAGCTGAAGACTTTAATGTGCCACAGTCTCTCTGCCAGACAGATTTGCAGGAGAACTAGGAAATCAAAGCACCCAAGTGACTGCAGCACCACAGACCATCACAGGCTCTGCTCCTTGAGGTGTCATGCTGCTACTCAGAATATTGCTGCTATAGACCATGCACATGGAAGAGCTGTGTTGTCAGCATGCATACTCCATACATAAAATATAGAAATATGCAAGCTCATGTGAGCAGTTCTGTTGATAACTGGGTTTATCTACTGGAAACCCTTAAGATTCCTCATCCTCACTGGGAAGCTGGAGGAAGGGAGGCTTCTGAGTGCCTGAACTTTACCAGTAAAATGAGTTTTCTCCAAGTGCAACGAGCATTTCAGTGCAAGCATTATAAATGAAGGGCCAGAAAGTTTTTTTTTTCTCAATGTCTTCTATTTCATGTCTTTCAGAATGCTCTGCAATCATGAATTAAGCCTTTAATTACCTCCACGAGGGGCTTCTGCATCTAATCCCTGAGTCACAGCAGAATAAACTGAGTCACAAAGGGAGGGATTGCTCAAGGTCATGCAATATGTTGGTGAGCAGACAGAAGGGGTTGTTTCCTCTTTCTAATGACTGAGAACATTGTTTTTCATCAACTAGGAGCCAGTTTGCTGTCAGAGTGTGACCCAGGAGTCAGTCTTTTCCCTATCACTTGAGGATGTAGATGGATTGCAGCTCGGAATCCTTCTTCTCTCTAGTGTTTTCCTTGAGTACAGTTCATGTGCACTGTCAGTGAAAAGAAAACATCCCTTGTGTGCTGTTCAGTCACAAGGAAAACCAGGAGGGAGGCTGAAGCAGCTTTGTTTAGGTGGAGCACCTTTCAATGGAAATACTGCCTTCCTTTCTGCTAACAGAGATGCTTGGAGAGCTTCAGATTGCTGCTCCTTTTGTTTCTGTCACCATTATCGCCCTCTGAATTGCCGGCCCTCTGTGGAGGATGGTCTGTGACCATGAAAAGCCCTTGCACTCCCGGCTCCATCTCCAGGGCATTTCCCGGGCTGATTCCAGCTTGCTTTGTCTGCCACCCGAGCTAGTTACAAAAGCTTTGATCTCTGTTGACATAACAGAGCTCAATTGAGTGAGGGTTTTTTTTTCCCCCGGGAGGCTGAACTCTGCATTTTCCAGTCAGCACAGAGCACTCACTGACTGTCCATCAGGTATCACTTGTGGCTGGAGTGTCTCGTTGGCCCTGTATTCCCCTGAATCCCGATGGCCACAGGGTAGGGAGGCTAAGCCATCTTAACTGCTGCTGTTACACTCAAGCAAACAGCAAAAACGAGTTGAATATTTTCTACTAAGTTTACATTTTAATCACTTAATTTGGATGGCATTTGTTGGCCAGTGGGTTTGCTTTGGGGGTGGTCTGCTCAGTACTGAAGAGTGGCCCCAAAAAGGGTGACTGTTTCAGCCCCAGGGTGACCCTGTCCCCTCCACAGGGTGGTGGCACAGGGTTTGAGGCTCTGCTGTGCAGAGGAAAAGCTTCCCTGGCCTCTGTCTCTCTGAGAGAAATCCAAACCTAGATAGATGACTGCAGGAAAAATGAATTCCTGAAGGAATTCTGAAATGGTGTTTGTATTTTCCACAGGGCTGTCGTGGGTGTCAGCAGCCAGGGATTCTCCACAAACCTGGCAGCTGAATTGACAGTTTCATTTGGCATCATTCTGCTCAAAGCAGAAAGGCAATTACATTAATGGAGCACTTGTGCAGGCACACACTGCTCCCAGTAAGTGTGATTCTAGGTCAGTGTTGCCTGCTGTCCTACTATTTGATGGGTTGTTTGCTTTGGATTTTCTTTTTAAAGCCCCAGCTGTTGCAAACCACTGATTACATCAACATATTTCCTTTGGAATGGAAAAAAAAATGTAAGTCTTCTGACTGAAGAGATGATCTTTAGAGAAGTGAGCTGTCAAATACTGCCACTGAGCATCAAACACAAGATATAAATGCCACATATTTCAGCTCCCTTGGGGATACTGAACCTCAGACACTGAGGTAGGGCTGTGTGCACACAGAGTGGCAAAAAAGATCCAAATCCTGAGAAATCCTTGTCTGGGACAGATGATTAATGAAGGAAAGGTGGTGAAGAGGAAGCAGAGGATGTCATGAGGAGGTGTCAGGACTCCATCCCCACACATGCCTGCCTTGTGACAGAGCTTCTCTATCTATTGGTTTCCCAATGAGTTATTTACAGCCTCTCCTGGAGAATTCACTGAATAGAGTTCCCTTTGGTTCTATTTTTTGGTTTATTATATAATTATTTTAATATATATATATATAATATTATATTTTGGTTTTCTTAACCCCTGCTGGGGTCACTGCTATCCAGGTTATCCCTGGAACTTGAGCATTTGGGGAAGGAGATAGCTGAAGTTCAGTAATACTCACTGACAAAGGAACTCTTTCCTTTTTCTTTTCTTTCCTGTTGCCAGGCAGTGCAGGGAGACATCTGTGAGCTTCAGGTGGGGAAAGGACAAAGGCTTTTAGAAAAGCCTAATAGACAAAGGGATAATTAAGAGAAGAGCAGAGCTGGGACCAGTCAGTGTCTGTTGTCAACGCTGCAATTCAAATTACATGCAGGGAAGAGCAAAATACTGCAGGATTTGGGAATCCTAGCTAATTTGCATGAGAATGCCTTTCAGTTGGGAATATTCTGAATTTCCTGGTGCATTAAATAGGTCAGAACTTTAATCATAAGTCATAGCAAAATACACATTTGTTGCTTTAAAGCAGTTGAGTGGAATTAGTGAAAGAAGCCTAGATCCCCTCATAAGCTAGCTGAAGCTAAGCCAAAAATAGTGGATGTTAATTCCATTTCTATCCTAATCCTTGCTCTGCTTGTCCAACAATTTTCTATATATTCATAGCAGGGTATCTGCCTCTTTCACTCTTTCTTCCTTGTGTGCTCAGGTGCAGATTTCCCTCTGCATTTCCAGAGGCAAATCTCTTGATAACTCAGGATCTACAACAAGCCCTTGGAAATGAAATTGCTTTCCCACAATTCTGTATTTACCTTTTACAGAGTGGAGCAAATCCATCTTCTCTGCCCAACATGCACCAAAAAAAGTTGTTTCATATCCCTAGGCACCCTGGGGGTCAGCTGTGTGTTTCTATCCATGTTTGCCATGGATAATCCCTCCCTGATTAGCTGATTCACAGCCTTGTGCTGCTCGTGCACAGGTCACAATTGTGGTGCTGGCTTTGCACGTGGGAACTGTAGAGCCTGGGATGGGGGGTGGGGGCAGATCTGCCATTCCAGAGTTGGAGGAAGAAGGGATTTGTGGAGGTTTCCCCTGGGTTTCTCCCACCAATGTTTCTCCAGAGGGGCATGAGCTGTTCCCTCCCTGGGCCAGCCCTATCCTAGAATTCATCAGGAAGAGTGTGGCCAGTAGACCAGAGAGATGACCTTGGGATCTTCAAGTCCAACCATTAAGAAGAGAAGACTCAATCAAGAATGAAGCTGATTAGTCTTATTCAAATTGGGCTTTGTTTTCTTTTTTACCTGTTTTTTTTTTTCCTCTCCATCCTTCACTATGTCCTAAAATAGCAGGTGAGATGCTGTTCCACTTAGCTGCTGGTTGCTCCCAGCATTATTGTTAAAAGAAAAACTAAAAAGATTTTTTTTCCCCTTTTGTGTTTTATGAGATGTAAAACAAACAAAGCAGACCTTCAAGAAATCCTGAATCTAAATCAGTGGCAACTGCAAATGGAAAGTAGCCAGTGTAAGAGACTTTAGTCCAGTGCTTTTAAACAGTATTTATGATGAAAGCAGAGCTCAGGCAGAAGGGCAGTGGAGATGACAGTTCCCAAGGCATTTATTTTCCTTTTAATTTGCTGTTTTTTCTTCTCCACCATTTCTTTCAGATCTCTTGGGGTTTTTGCCATGTCAGCTGACAGCCACCAGCTCCACACTCATTCCTATCAGGATTCCCTAAGTTCTACTTGCCATGGTCTCTTGAGTGTCAACAGCCACCTCCTATCCAAGAGCTCCTCAAATCTGGCCTGTGCTGGGCAATCCAGTCTAGAGGAGAAGCAAAGCAACAAACAGGAGCTGAAGAAAAGCCACAGCAGCACCACCTGCCATACCCTGGGGATCAAGAGTGAGGAGAAGAGTGTGCCAGGTCCTGGATGGTCCTTCTCACAGCCTGTGATGGTGGGACTGGGAGCAGTGGTCCAAAGCATAAGTGATCAAACAGCTCACGACACTTCGCAGAGCAGAACTAAGACTACAAACCATGTTCTTATTGCTGACCAGTCATCCAAGGAGATGGGGGACAGCAAGATGGGTGTGAAGAGCAGCACTGGTGAGAATGTTTCTTCAGCCCATGTTGTGCACCAGCAAAGTGTGTGTAAGCTGGAAAAGCCAGAGACTGCCCTTCAGAAGAGCTACTCAGACCTACCTTGCAGTTGCAAACACCCAACTTCTGTCACTCACAGAGAAACCAGTGCAACCCTGTCCAGCCTCAGCTCCTCCAGCTGCAGACATGGTCCCCCAGGGGCCAGAATGGCTTTCCAAACACACGGTGACAGTACAGCTCACTGTCAAAACCTTGTGACTCATTTTCCAGCCTTCCCCAGAGACCCCAAAGTACCCACCAACAGCTTTGACAGCCCTGGCATTCCCCGGAACACCACCGTTTACACAGAGCCTGGCACCTTCCACTCTGCTCTGCTAGGATCCCACATGCCTGGGAGTGTTTTCCCAATGTTTAGCCAAGCCACGGGGATTATCCACGGTGGGCTGACATGTGGCAACATTCCAAACTCTTCCTACTCCCCCATGGTGATGACACTTCATCACAATTCTGCAGGGCCCTGTCATGCACGCCAGGAGTCCTGCATGAAGGTGGATGCCACCATCCCTGCCTATTGCCACTCTTTGCCCATACCCTCTATCCAACTTGTTCCGAGGTTGGTGTGCTCTGTGAGTGAGTCTGGGAAAGAACAGGCAGCCCCTGGTTATTTTCCTTCCTTTTCTACTTCAGACATCTTGACATACCCCAAGCTGGTGTCTTCGGTAAGCGAATCGGGCCTGGATGCCAAGAGAGTCCTGAAGTGCTGCAGCATTCCTGGAGAACAACTGCAACCTGCTCAACACTGTTCCCAGCAGGACAGAGCTCCTCCAGAAACCAAGGCTGCCTATGTTGCCTTGGGGAGCCAGCCAGGTGAAGCCAGGCTGATGACAACCAAGGATATGTGGACTATGACATCTCTGAATGATCTAACCAAGGCTCTGAAACCACCTCTGGAGTGCAGGGATGCTGAGGTACAAACTCTGCCACCCTTGGAGTGCAAATCTGTGGCAACCAGCCCAGCCACTGCAGCAGAAGGGCACTGGCACCTGTTCCCAGAGGTCAACCTGGAGCAGGACTTGGAAGCTCCCAAATCTCCCGTCCGTGAGGTGAGGTGGGACGACGAAGGAATGACTTGGGAAGTGTATGGGGCATCTGTGGATCCAGAAGTCCTGGGTTTAGCCATTCAAAAACATCTTGAGATTCAAATAGAACAATTCCAGGCAGAGCCTGAGAAGCCAGGTGAGAAAAATAACCAGGAGACATCTTCAGAGAAAACGGGGAAAAAAAAATCCTTCAGAACAATGATGCATTCCCTGAGATATCCCAGCTGCTGTGCTTGCTCCACCACTGCAGTGGAGTGAGCCCAGCTGCAGGGCTCAGCACAGCACAGTGCTGACTCTGAAGGGTTAACACGATGCCTGTGGACATTCTCCTGCAGGGAAAGTGGGAAGAGTGACCATCCAAGCAAGGAAAAAACCCTGGCTGGGCCATGGAGCAGAGGACAGAAGGTTGTACCTGTACCATGCCACCTTTTTGATGTTTTGATCACTGTTTCATTGGGTCAGTTTTAAATCAACTTCTTTTCTATGTGATGCATCTTTTGATGATGATGATGACACTTTTATTTTAATAATTTAGGCAAGTTAGAAAATGAGATTTGAAGTTCTTAGCTTCCCATCCTACTCCCTTACATTTCTTTCAGGAACTGGTTTGCTGTTATTTCTAACAATGACTACAAGCCCACCTGAACTGTACAGACAAAAGATGCACCAAAGATGACTGTGTACAGTGAATTTTGCTTGCTGAATGCTTGGTTTAGAGCCACAAAGAGACATTTAGAGTCTCCAGATTAGGCTGTCACTCTGTCATACCCTACAACCCACCTGCAGCTTTGTTTTGCTTATTAAAAGTAATTTCCAGGGAGCTTTTTTTTTTCCATGTGCCTCTATCCTGAGCAGTGGTTATTTGGGTGTCTTGTTTGCTTGTGACCTTGGCTGCTCTGCCATCAGGCACCTCCTGATAGTGAAACTCTGGGTCTTCACCACCAAAGGAGAGCTCTAAACTCATTTATTCCAAGTATCCATTTATTCCTTGGATGTATGGGCTGCTGAAAGGTTCCTTTTCTCCCCAAACCAACATTGCAAACGATTTCCCAGGGAGAAACCTTTGTTGTTTGGGATTGTTGGCAGTGAAAGGCTTGTCAAAGAAGCTGGGATTTGTTGGAAAAGTAAAAAAAAAAACCAAACATATACTATGAAACCTGGAACAGCTCCTTGATTTCACACAGTTCTGGTGTGAATGGTTATGGATGGCTCTGGGTTTGCCAATACACTGCTTAGGATTCCTGAATGAGAAAAGGAAATTACAAGCAAGGGGAAAAGACACCAATGATTTGCTAATCAAGAAAACCAGATTTTATTCATTACAGGCTTTGTGAGTCTTCAGGGTACTCGTTGGAGTTGGTAACAGAAGGAGTGGTTGAGGATTTCTGATGCTTCTGGAAAGGATTAAAATACAGGATTTATTAATAGAGAGCTGGGGAAACAATGATGATGTATTAAGATATATATTATTAATATAATGGGAAAACAAACAAACATTAGAGTATTAGCTACTTGGACAAAAAAAGTTGTTTCACTTGGATGCCTCAAAAAAAAAAAGGGAATCTGGATTCAGGTTGCATTTGGGTTAAATGTTTTCCAAATGAAATGCAGTCAGGCTGTGTATGAAATACTCTGTATATTGGTGTTCCTGCTGGAAATGTGAATTACTGTCTCACTTCAGTGACTTTTGGGTTGCTACAGCCTTGGTCCTGAGCTAGTTCTGCTGAGTGGCCACAGATCTCCTCCTTCATCCACACATTTTGCTGTGGGAATCCCTGCTCTGGAGCAAACATCCTCCTTCCAGGAGTGTCTTCAGGAATGGTGTGTTGTGGAGCTGAGCTGACACAGGCTCTCCAACCAGGAGTGAGTGTGGAGGGAACTGCCACCCAAGCTGTGTCCAGAAGGGAATGTATTTCTTCCTGATCACTGCTTATGGCTACTGAGAAATAATGGCAAGCTGGGCTAATTGCATTATTGGATAGACTTCTAGTCTTCTAAATCCAAAGCAGTAATGACCTGTCTGGAGACATGCTGAGGTAAGAGGTGTTCTGGAAGCCTGGAAAAGAGGGAATAAGAAAAAAAAAAAAAGCCCATGTAGCTTTGCTCAGAACAAGTGTGGTGTTGCTGGGACAAAGCAGAATCCCCCAGCAGGGATGAGACCCAGGAACCCCAGCTCCAGTGGGGCCAGGTGTCCTGCAGATCCTGCTGCATCCCCACTCCTGGGAGCTGTTCAAACTGTGAAATTGCAATGTTAATGCTCCCTTACCATCTGTTCCTTTCAGACAACTTGAGGTCATTAATTTGTCTTCTTAAGCCCCTAGAAAATGAAAGCAGTCTCTTAGTGCTAAGTAATACTGTTAATTGGCAAGAGAGAAGGAGTCAGCATCTGGACTTATGAGTTGCAATGAAGTCATTCTAATCAGTGCCACACCAGCAGCTAGAGAATCTGCTGGGGCTTGGGTCTGTCCCTTTCAGGGATCTTCAGAGTTTGGATTTCTAAGTTGTATTTCTTTGCCCTCCATTCATAGACTCCTAGAAATGTCTGGGATGGAAAAGCCCATCCAGTCCTGCTGAGAGCAGGGCCATCTCAGCTAGAGCAGGGTGCTCAGAGCCTCCTCAACCCCCCCTGGGATGTCTGCAGGGATGGGGCCTCCACCTCCTCCCTGGGCACCCTGTGCCAGTGCCCACCCCTCTGCTGGGAAACAACTTCTGCCTTAGCTCCCATCTTACTCCACTCCTGTGTGTGCTGTGGATCTGAAGAGCACCATGTGCCTGATGAGCTTCTTTCCAAAGACTTGTCCTTTCCACAGGTCAGGAGATCCAGCTGAGCCTCTGCAAAGGAGACTCTGATGCCTGGGAGGCTGCTCCTGGCCACAAGCTTTCTGCTGGTGTCAGTCCCACCCCCCTGCCCTCCCACAGCTCCACAGAGCCACGCGGGGTATAAAGAGGAAGAGACAAGTCACCTTTGGGGATGCCACGTGGCTTAGTGAGGATTTTCTTCCTTTTCTCACTGAAAAAAAGAAGGTTGCAACCCCAACTTCTTCCTGGTACAGCAATGAGTGCACTCCTTTCTCAGCTCTGAGCTGCAGTGAGCCTGTCCATTTGCTGTGGAGCCTCTGGGGGTGGGTTTAGCTGGCAGTCTGCAGCAGGGAAGGGAGCAGTGCACATGCTTTCCCGCGGTCGCTTGGAGTCCAGCTCTGAGCTGTGGAAGGGCTGTGTCTGGAGCTGACAGCCCTCACACGGGCCGATGTGTTCAGATAGCAGAGCACTAATCTGCAGCTTTTAAGTCCTCACAAGCATTAATACTACCTAATAGGCCACCTGAACAGGTGTTATCTCTCTCCTTAGCAGCCTTGCAGCGTGCTCTGGGCTACAGCACACGTGAAGGAGGAAGCTTAGGAAATAAAACAGAGAAGAGAATTACACTGCAGCTCCTCCAGCCCCTTCCAGCCACCTCCTGCTCACCCACGGGGGTAGAAAACTCCAGCAGCAGGGGTTGCTGCAGAAGGAGAGCTTTTTTTGCCCACCCGAGTGTTCAAGGTAGTGTAACAGAAGAAATCTGGGTCAAGAGCTTTCACAAACCCCAGCTTGGCAGGATTACATCTCCAGCTCAGCCTGGCACAGAGCCTGGCAGGACAGCCCCTGGGTTTTCTTCTCCTTGCTCATCTCCTCCAGCTTGTACTGTAAAGAGAGGGGGGTCACAGCCCCCTGTGCAGTCCCAAACACCCTTTCTGGTGCTTTCCAGGGGAGTTAAAGCTGCACTCCTCAGAGCATACAGTGATAGAAAAGCCTGTACATGAATTTGAAAGCATGGGGAGGCAGGTTATGTTGTAATTTCTGCCTTGATTTCCCAGTGCTCTGTGTTAACTGAATTTTGTGGGTTTTTTCCAGCATCACTCACCCTACCAGCAGAATCAGAGGTTAATTCAGTGCCATGCTGCTGTGGCAAAGGGTCTTTGAAAAAAGATGAGGCAGGAGTTTCTGAGGAAAGGAAAAAAAAGGTGAGGCAAGAGTTCCTGAGGAAACAAGAGATCAGTTTTGTGTGATGCCTGTTTTTCAACAACCCTTAAATGAGCACAGTTGTCAGAAAGCAGCCATGGGGGTTTTAACCCCAAAACTGAGCTTTCCAGGGAACCTCAGCTCCCTGAAACTCTATCACTGAGCTCTACACTTGCAGGGGAAACATCTCCATGGCTGCTCTGATTGCTCAGATTTCCAGGGTTTTTATCATCCCCAGTGTGCCAGGCAGTCACCCACTGGCTGTGAGGAGCATGACTAAGGATTTCTGTGCAGGATTTATCTCCATCCTCCCATCTTTCAAGCTGTAAGGAGCCACAAAGTCTAGGAGAAGAGAAGCACTTTGGGATGTGACTCTGCATGCTGAATGTTCCTTTGTGCACCATGGAGTGGGCAGCAGACTGGGGCAGAGGCTGTTTGCAGCCAAGCACACTTGGGCTAAGGATTCTACTGGACACTGAACTCCACTCCTGGCCTTGGCAAGTCTCACTTGATGCCACTTCATGGGCATTTTTCAGTGACATTAGTGTCACCAACTTGGAAGAAGTAAGTCAGAAAACAAAGAAACAAAAACACCTCAAAAAAGTGAGGATGAAAATGCCCATCCCCATGGTTTTGTGTTAGAGAACATGTGACCCTCAGGAGACACAGCACGAGTCTCCATCTTTACTTTTGAGGAGATCTTGTTTATTTTTCCATAAAATCCCATCTCCAGCCAACATTTTGGCCCTGTTTTAGCAGACTTGGCCTTGGCTTTGTCTTGTTTTTTGATCCTCTGTGTAGAAAGGGGGAGCAGCAGCCTGTGCTCTGAGCGCTGGGAGGGAAAAAGCACCTTACAAATACGCCTCAAAAATATTCCTTACTCTGCAACTTCTTTAGGGATGAGCTAAAGCTGTAGCCAACTGCAGAATCCTCCTGGGAAAGCAGAACTCAGCCCCAACGAATCCCAAAAAAACCACTCAGAGCAGCTGGATGAGGACCTTGCCTCTGGAATACACAGCAGCAAATCCTCTCCCCCTGCCTGCCTGTTCCAGCAGCTGCTTCCTGCACCCCGGGCAGTCGTGCTGGGGACCTGGGTGGGAATTCCCCAGCAGGCAGGTAGGTGCTGCTGCTTTCAAGGTTACACAGGTCGGTGTGACTTTTTTCTCCTCAATCCGAGCACTGTCTGAGCTCTGTGACGCCTACACGTTCAGGTGAGGAAGCCACAAGCTGAAATGCAGGTTCCTAGGGGGTTAGTGACTGATTCTACTCTCCTGTCAGCTCTGGGGAAGACCAAAGCCAAACCCAGCCCCGCAAACTGGGCACCAAAGTGGTGGCCGCATCCCCTGGCGCTTGAGCGCTCTGTCGCAGGCACGGAGGGAGCACCCGGCGTCAGCTGCTTTCGAAGCGGTGCGGGGCTGCGGGTGCGGGATCTCAACACCTGCCGCCGGGAGACGCTCTGAGGCAGCAGGATCGCGGACCCACGATCCGTGCGGGGCTGGGAAGACGGGAGAGCGGAGGACGGAGGGAGCTCCAGACACCGGGGCAGAGAAGCCACGGCCGCCGCCACAGCTCGGTGCGGGAAGCGGGGCGAGTCCCGCAGCCTCCTGACGGCGGGTTTAGGGTCGGTTTGCGGGACGGCATCACCCCACAGCCTCCCGCCCCGCGGTTGCTGCCCAGAGCCGGCAGGGGGCGGTGCGGAGGCGGTGCAGGGGGCGGTGCGGGCCGGAGCTCTCGCGAGAGCTGCCTGCGTCGCGAGAGCTGCGGGGGGCGGCGGGGCAGAGGCGGCGGCGGCGCGGGGCTGAGAGCGGAGAGCGGCTCTGAGGGCAGAGAGCGGCTCTGAGGGCGGACAGCGGCTCTGGGTAAGCTCGGGCTCGCCGGGCGCTGCTGCGGCTGCAGCGGGGTCTCCCAAGGCCGGGGAGGGTGGCGGCGGTTGCAGGCTGCGGGGAGGGGGGTGCGGTGAGTTTCAGCCCGCGCTCTCTTCAGCAGGCCCGGCCTGGTTTGCGGGTGAGGTGCCGGGCCTGACATCCATCCAGCCCTTTCTGGGAGCGGCTCGGGGGCCCGGCTGGGTCCGCTCAGCCCCCGGCAGCAGCGCTGTGGAGCGGCAGCACTGATCGGGCAGCGGGGTTTGCTTTTGGTTTGCTGCTTATTCTTTATTTTCCAACTGATTGCTCTGCTCCTCACGCCCGGGAGGAGTTCAGCAGCCGGGCTGTCTAAAGGCACCTCGCTCCTTAACCGCCAAGGACAAGTGTTCTGCTGAAATACGATGGGTGAGAAACGCGTCGTGCAGCGTGTTTGCCGCTGTGTTGTTATGTAACCGGCACGGCAGAGCTTGCGGGGTTTGCTAGGAATTCCCACAGAAAACTCGGGGTTTGTGGCTGGGGTTCAAGGGGAAACACAGCAGCAGCTGTGCTGCCATCCAGAGACCTGCACAAAAACTGAATGCGATTGAACAAGCAAGTGTAAGGTGCTGCATCTGGGGAGGGACAACCCCATGTATCAGTACAGGCTGGGGGCTGATGTACTGGAGAGCAGCTCTGGAGAAAGAGACCTGGGGGTCCTGGTGGACAGGGGGGACCATGAGCCAACAATGCGCCCTTGTGGCCAAGCAGGCCAATGGATCCTGGGATGCATTAGGAGAAGTGTGGCCAG
>JAOEGS010011240.1:0-14431 GCA_025447755.1 Corythornis vintsioides | reverse complement strand
GCTGAGACGGGCGCTCGTCGGAGCGGAGCGCCGGGGGGCCTTTGTTGTGCTTCCAGGTTATGGGTTTTTTTTTTTTTTTTCCCCCTTTTTTTTTTTTTTTTTTTTTTTTTCCCCTGAAAAGAATGGGTTCAGACTAATGGCAGGAGTCTCAGATGCCCAGCTCAGATGTCCCTCAGAGTGAGGGACAAGGCAGGGAACAGAGAGAGGGTGGGTAGGGCCCAGCAGAGCATGTTCCTGGTCTGACTTGCAGGAGACCAATGAAAACTGGGACGAGAATCCATACTGCCTACTCACTTATGGTACCACTGGGCCAACTCCAGACAATAATTCATCCCTGGGACTGGCTAAGCTGCAGCCCCATGGGCACTGTTGACCCCAGGACCCACTGTGTGTGGTGCACAGTAGGTGCCAGGATCCAGCCAGGGGCCAAAGCTCTGCACCCCTCACCCAGCCAAGGCCCCCACCACACCCTTGGCTCCCACTTCCTAGCGGCGTGGGGCTAATTTCAATTATCTTCTCCAGGCCATCTGAATTCAATTAATATCAAAGTAATGAGGTAATTACTGTGATTCGGAGGAACGGCTGGGGAATTGCTTGGGATAGGATTTCACCAGCCAAGAGGGTAAATTAAAACCGCTCTTTGTAAAAGAGCAAAGGGCTGTATCAGAGATGACCAGGGGCCAGACCGGGGAGGTGGGGGATGTTCAGGGTGTCCTATCTCAGTGGGCCAATGCTGCCATCCCTGGGATGCCTCTGGTGCTGGGTTTGTCCTTTGGAGATGCCAGGGGCTGGATGGGGAGCTCATAGGAGGGTTGATGCCTCTCGTCCCCTTGCTGCAGCCCCTCCATCTCCTGCACAAGCCCCCTCATAACAAGAGCATCCATCCTGATCTCCTGATCAGCCTTTTCCAAGACATATGGGTTGAAACCACTGCACTTATGCCTGGTTTAGGGACCCTTTAAATGTAGGACTGGGATGGTCAGTGTACATCTTGTGGCCAGCAGTAGCATGGGGCTTGGGGCTGTGGTGTGTCCTCTTGAAGCACACAGGGTCCAGCAGCTCTGGGAAGGACAAGGAGTGCTCACAGACCCTGCCTGACCCCTGAAATCAAGGAGATGGGCCTTTTCCAGGTCAAACACCCATACCTGACCATGAAAAAGATGAAAGTACCAATCCCTCAGGAGCCCTGAGCTCACTTGAGGGACCTGAAAAGACCATTGGGAAGAGGGAAAAAGCAGGGGCCACATGTACATGCATCTGTCCTCCTATTAAACAAACTCCAGCTACTTTGCAAAGAGCTTTTCACAGGGCAGTGGATGAGACACACAGAAATTATGCATGCAAATTAAGGGAAGGGGCTTCTCTTTCATCCCAACCCTGGCAGGGTGTGCTTGGAAATGCAAGCAGAGCCTGGTACTTGCTACAGCAGGGTCCCAGATGGGAAATGGGAATGGTGCTGGGCACAGGGAGTTCAGGAGGCTGAGCCAGGGGAGTGTGCATACAGCCAAGGGGTAAAAATAGATCTTGTTGTGGAGCAGGAGTGTCACAAATGTTTGCCAAGTGGGGAGGGAGCACAAGGTGCCTCCCAACTCCTCATGAAAGGAATTTGGTAAGGAAGAGAAGGGTGGGTTTTGGGACCATGGTGCTGAGCAGAAAGTCAGGGTTGCTGGAGGACTATGCTGGACACCACCCCACAAAAACCTGGGCTGGGATAGCCCAGAGCCCAGACTAACTGGTCAGTGAGAATACAATTTCCCTCCAGTGCCTCCTTAGTCCAGAAAAGGAAGGCATTTTCTAATGATGAGGGTGGTGAGACACTTGACCTGGTTGTTGCAGAAGCTGTGGATGCCCTGTTGTTGATCAAGGCCAGGTTGGATCAGGCTTTGAGCAACCTGATGGAGTAGAAGGTGTCCCTGCC
Organism: Corythornis vintsioides; assembly: GCA_025447755.1. NCBI lineage: Eukaryota > Metazoa > Chordata > Aves > Coraciiformes > Alcedinidae > Corythornis > Corythornis vintsioides. Next base: position 12,513 of record JAOEGS010011240.1, on the reverse strand, counting down.
CATGTCAGAGGGCTGGACTGGAAGGTCCCTTCCAACTCAAACCACTCTTTGATAACCAACAGTCTGAGCAGGCAGTGGCTGGCCCGGGAGAAACGTGTCCCTTGTCCCCCAGGAATGCTGGCCTGGAGCTTTGGGTCACCAAGCTGTGCCTGGTGAGATGAGCCAGAAGGAGCAACAACCCCCATTTCTCTTGTTGGTGCCACTAGTTCTGCAGCAGTCACTGCCCCATTGTCTCTCCTGGGCTGGCAGCAGTGTCAAGACAGACAGTATCATCGGTGAGCTGAGCGTGGGGGTTCTCGGTTGCAAAGCACCTTCCGTGTTCCAGTGAGGGGTTTGTCCCCCATCAGGAAGCACCCAGCTAGATGAGGAGGTTCGAGCAGAGGGTGCCTCAGCACCCGAGATCGAGGAGGCTCCGTACACCCCTCTGTCCACGACGGGACCGAGTTGGCTGCAGAGCGGCTCTTTGCTGGCATCTGCTGTCAGCTCGAAATCCTGCAGCTGCCATTTTTCGCGGAGCGCGGCTGAAACTCTGCCCAGAGCTGTTCCTCGCCCCACGTGTTGGAAAAAGGAAGAGTCCCTGCGAACACGAGCCCGTCACCCGGCAAACACCCGCAGGGCCCCTCAAGGACGTAGCCCTTGCAAGGAAGATGAACACCTGGGAGAAGGATAAATTCAGCTCAAAAAAATCTCATGTGGAAGGTGGCTTTGTAGCCCCAGACCTGGGAGAACACCTCCTGGGACTCACAAACAGCCTTTTTTTTCGGGGACATAAGGTTCTTCCCATCCCTCTTGCACTGTGCTTGGGATACGAGGCTCTTCTTACAGCAGCCACTAGGTCAGGGAAGGAAATAACATCCGTCAAGGTCTCCTGCTGCAGACAACGTCGGAGTTGTCACGTTGACGGGCCACAGGAGAGAAACAACAGCAGCGGAAAGAAGTGACATTTATCGAAGCTCTATTTGTTGAGTTAAAAAAAGCCCAGAGGAGCTCCAAGTGACAGGACGCTGCCAGGTCCCTGTTCTAGGGGAGGTGGCATTTTCCATGGGTATCCCAGTGAAGTGACAGAGCATGAAGGGGATGAGGCTTTCAGTCTGTGGCTTCACTGGGGCATGTTGGTGTTGACGTGGGCACAGAGGCACTGGGAGAGGTACACGGGGATCTCTGTCTGCCTGTCCGTACCCAGAAGTCCTCTCCATGCCATGGAGAGGGCATTTGCTGAGGAGGAGAGTTTTGCTTGAAAGTGTGTTCATCTGTCTGTCCATCACATCTGAATGCTCAGCCTGCCCCAGGATTTTAGCAGCTCCCCCAGCAAACACATGGGATGCAACTAAACCCAGGCTAGAGCAGCTGGGGAACAGGGAAAGGCTTTGATATCACTATATAAAGAACCACGAGGTCAAACACCCTAGCAGGCATCATTGCCTGGGCATGTGCTGCCTGGAGGGAAGATGCTGCCCATGCCCACAGGAGAGGCCACATCACCAGTGGTGTCCAGCAGAAAACACCTCTGAACCCCTGTGCAGTCAGGAAGCACAACAGCGATGTGCCCAGTGCTCCTTGCAGAACTGGTTTTAGCCAGGACCTGCTCACCCTCACTCTGTGCCTCAGTTTTCCCATGAGCGCTGGCTCCAGTGCCACAGCTACTGCAGCTGTGGTGCCAACGGACGTGCAGAATTATGGGTGGTATCTCCAGCAGTGTATCCCACCCACTCTGCAGCCCAAGTGAAGCTTCTTCCTTGGTGCCCAGCAGGGAGGAAACAACACTTTCATTTGCAAGCTGCAAATGAACCAAAACATAGGGGATTTGCCCCGCTCTCTACAGGAGAGGCCAGTGAGGTCAGGCCAGAATCAGCCCAATCAACACTGCAAACATGGCAATAGATTCTACAATCTGCAGTTCATGTGATGACTTTTATGATTAATTTATGTCCATTAAAATGCCCTAGGGGTAGATAGAAGTCCCTGCCACTTGATGCTGCTTGGTCTTTGAGAGCCAAAAAACTGCAGCAGGCAGTGAATCTTGGGTTTTAATGTGCCACAACTTTTGCCTTTCTCAAAGCTATTTTATCTCCTGGATGCTGCTTTTGCCCATATGATCTCTTGTTCTTTGATAGAAATGAGCCTGTCCTGGTAACATAAATTTTGCCACGTGGTAGCACAAGTATTTTCCACTATGACAACTCAGATGATTGTGGCTGTATTACACAGATCCAGTAAGAGAAGAGCCTGGAGTGAGATTCAGGAAAATATCTAGAGGTTAATTATGTCCCAAAGCTAACAGAAAGTGCTCTTAAGTGAAAGGACTTCGAGATTCTAATGATTTAAAAGTCAGACTATGTAATTTCTCTGCATGTCCTGCATGGACATAGGATCTGTTAAATACATATTGCATATCTAAGTCTTATTCATACCTATATTCCAACCTATGTTTATGAATACCTATATAACAAAAGCTATTTTATTTCCCCTCCCTCCTTTGCAGGGTTTTCAGGGGGTTCAGTCCTGCAGGGCAGGGTTGGTGCCGTGACGCCCATGAATTGCCAGGGGATGCTGAATGGAACAGCCCTTCCTTGGTGCTGAGGGCTAACAACTGTCGGAGCATCCTGAGCACCACCATCAGCCTCACATGCTGCCTGGATCCCAGCAGTTCCGGGATAATGTCCCAGGGACTGAATGTGAGCTCTTAAGGGTTTTTAGTTTGCTACAGAAGGGATTAATTTAATTAACACAAGTAACAAAACATCTCATGGCATTCTATAAATAGACGGGTGGGCTCTGAAACAGCTCGTGTCCATGCCAAGAAATGAGTCTAATAATAGAATCATAGAATGGCCTAGGTTGGAAGGGACCTTAGAGATCATCTAGTCCAACCTCCCTGTCATGGGCAGGGACACCTCTCAACTAAATCATGCTACAGCTGCTTAACGCTGAAGTTCGGGGGGCTGGAGAGGTTATGTGGAGAAAATGCTGGGATGGACTCAGCCTGGTGATGACCATCACACAGGGAAGCACTGTCGGAACAGGTTCCTGAGAAAGCATGGGAGACATGTAGCACATTGTGGCCCACACCACCACGTTCTCTTCTTGGATATCTTTTGGAACGCAGCTGGAGACAATCTTTCCAGCTGAAAAGCAGCACTTTCCCCCAGGGCTGGGGTCAGGGCCCTAGCAGCACCCCCAGCCCTGCACTGCAGCCTCCAGTGCTCCCCAGCCCCTTCTCCTCCCACCACTCCTGCTGCCAGGGAGAAATTCCCAGCTGGCCTTTTGTCACCAAAGCATGTTGTGTTTCTGTGGGAAGTTTCTATTTATGTGAATAGCAATTTTTTCAAACAACTCCCCCCTCCGCCTGCTTCCCTCCAGCAGGAGCCCTGACAAACGCCACTGGCATGCCTGGAAGCTGCGACTCACTCCCGCGTGCCAGCCCTGGACAGAGCCTTTGGCGTCCTCCCTCCCATCCCACAGCCCATCCTGCAGCACTACAGCATAGGAATTGCATTCATGGTGTCTTGCAGAGGGTTAAATTGAGCTGAGACCGCCTCATTTGATCACTGCTTACCCTGATATGTGAAAGGGATCCTAAAAAATTAAGGATACTGAGCAAAAGCATCCTTGATAGTCTGGCCAAGAGAACCAAGCCTGTGGGAAAGTCCCAAAATCAGCAGCACCTTTGCTTGGGGAGCACCAGGATCTCCAAGAACAACCATGCTGTTTAATATCTTCATCAGTGACAAAGACAGTGGGATCAAATGCAACCTCAGCAAGTCTGCATATGGCACCAAGCTGAGTGGTGCAGGTGACACACATGAGGGATAGGATCCATCCAGAGGGACCTGGACAAGCTGAAAAAGTGGGCCCATGTGAACCTCATGAGGTTAAACGAGGCCAAGTGCAAGATCCTGCCGTTGGATCATGGCGATGCTTGGCATCAGTATAGGCTTTCTGATGAATGGTTGGGAGCAGCCCTGCAGAGAAGGAGGCACTGTGCACTCACAGACCAGCAGCCACTGACACCCTGGGCTACACTCCCAGCAGTGTGGGCAGCAGGTCGATGGGGGAAATCATGCCCCTCTACTCCCAGTGCTTTGGGGAGACCCCCCTGCAGTGCTGGGCCCAGCTCTGGAGTCCTCAGCACAGCAGGGACAGGGACCTGTTAGAGCAGGGCCAGAGGAACTCCATCAATGCTGGGAGAACTGGAACCCCTGTGCGGGGAGGCCAGGCTGGGAGAGCTGGGGGTGTTCAGTCTTGAGGAGAGAAGGCTTCAGAGAGACCCTCTGGTAGCCTGTCAGTACTTCAAGGGACCTGTCAGAAAGATTGGGACAGACTTTTTAGCAGGCCTGTTGTGACAGAATGAGGAATGGTGGCTTTAAAGAGGGTAGATTTAGACTGGAGAGAGGGAAGAAATGTTTGATGCTGAAAGTAGTGAGACCCTGTCCCAGGTTGCCCAGAGAGGTGGTTGCTGCCCCATCCCTGGAACCATTCCAGGTGAGATTGGTTGGGGCTTTGAGCAACCTGCTTTAGCTGCAGATATCCCTGCTCCCTTCAGGGGGTTTGGATGAGATTACCTTGAAAGGTCCCTTCCCACCCAAACCATCCTATCATTCTCTGATCTGCAGGTCTGGGCAGGATGCTTGGAGAGCCCAGGGAGCACCACAGTCCCACACCCCTGCCTAGAAGGATCCTGTGGGGCACCTCAGGGTGGGTGCTGTGTTACAAGGGTTTATATACAATGCACCAGACACCCAAAACACTTCTGGGTCCTTTATCAGGGCCAGCAGAGGAACAGGAGCAGGCAGTGGCTTGGGAGGCCCCATACGGCAGGGACCACCTGCAGCCAGCCCAGGACCCAGGAGTTTCTCAGTAGACAGTTTCTTTGCGGTGACCCCAGGGCAGGCACCTCGAAACAGACCCAGAGGCTGTTAAAGGGCAGTGAGGAGAGGGGGATGGTGTTTGCAGACATTCAGAAGAATCTGTGTTGCTTTTCCTTTGCTTGTCCTGGATCTTGAAAACAGGAACAGTATTTTGTTTCCTTTGGCAGAGATGCACTTTTTTTCTGCAGCTGAGAGGCAGCAATTAGAAGTTGAAAATAACTCTAGGAGTAGCAAATACCTCTTGGCACATCCTCTTACACTCCCAGTGCTTCAGGCAGCTTCAGGGGCCCCCAGGATGGGGCTACCGAGGTCCCAAATCCTCTGCTAAACACAAGCATTTACAAAAATTCAGTAGCTTTGACCGCAGGTTGGTCAGGGGACAGAGTGAGGGGATCTGGCTGCACAGTGCAGGGGAGCTGCAGCGTGTGCTGCTCAGCACAGCCCTTCCCTGGCCAGCCTTGAGCATCGGCCCCAAGCAGAGGGAAAAAATGCTCCCTGGGCTCCCTCCCACGCAGCAGCAGCAGCTGTGGAATTTCTTGAGGTTGCAGCAGAATAAACCCTGAAGGTTATTTCTTTACAAAACAGACAGTTCAAATATTCCTGATTTTCTTTTGGCTAAAAAAAAATCCTGGTTTTGGTGTGATTCCTCATCTTTGGTTGCGGTGCTGCTCACTGTAGCAAGCACTTCTACACCACCCTGTCACCCAGCCAAAGGTATTCCCCACAATCCTGACCCCTACACACCCCACGGTGCCGTGGGGGCTCCGCTTCATCTGCCTGTGCTGCTTGGTTCACATACAACAGAGGGGAATTTTGTCCTGTGGTGCTCAAGTGGAGACAGAGCTCATTTTCCCTGTGCCACCCGCTATGGGAACACTCACTTTATTTGCCAGCCAGACAGCTGCAATCAGTGATTTGTTCAGGTTTTTGTTTTCTTCCCAGAGCTGCTTTTGATATTTTCAGCCTTTAAGGCCATGTCCCCTGAAGTGGGAACTCCAAATACCACATTTAGTGCAGCAGAATGGCACTGTTTGGGTTGTTTTCTTTCATTTTTCAGCTCTGTGCCTGGCAGCAGGGATTCTGAGAAGCATGGCCTAGAGGCAGGAAAGACATCCAGATGGTGTCAATGCCTGGCAGCGGGAGAAGCCCTGTCTTTCCCAGTCCTGCTGCTGGGATGGAGAAAACACCACAGTACTCAGATCCAGGCCATGGCACACCTACTTCACCTCCCTCTAAGAAACAGCCTCACCCCGACAGCAGAGCGAGGCCGATGTGCAGTCATGATGAAAAAACTTGTCCCACCACTTCTGCTCAGCTCTGGGACCTCCTGCTCTCCCCCTCTTCAATAATTTATATTCCTTTGGCAATTTCATCAATTACCTATGGGAGATGGAGACCCGAAGCAAGTACTGCAAGGGTTGGTTTGTTCTGATACAAAGACGAACATTAGACTTACAGGCCAAAGTGCCCTTCAGACTCTGGTCCCAAAGTGGGAGGCTCAACATGAGCAGGGGGTAGTCAGGAAGGGAGCTATAGTGCTCGGCACAGACTGGTGCAGCAGTGAGGGGCTTGGCTCCAGGTTTTAATCAAAGACAAAAGTCATTTGCTGGGTCCTCTGCACAGCTGGATCAGGCAAGACCTGTGGCACAGGGAGTTTCAAAAATCAGAAAATCACGTAACATTTTGGGACTGGAGAGTCCTGGGTCCCTCCTTGTACTCCATTCCAGGTGGGAGCCGGGAGCACTTGGAAGCACTGGGTCCTCCTGAAAAGAGTGGGGAGCACTGGGGAGCAGGGTCCCTCTCAGTGCCCCATCGAAGGCTGGAACAGGGAGTACTGGGGAGCACTGGTGCTCTGTTCTAGGACAGAGAGGGGAGCAATTTGGAGATGTGTCCTTCCCGGTGCCCCGTCCCGGGCGGGCGCGGGGAGCACGCGACGGGGCGGGGCGCGCTGCGCGGGGCGTTGAGCGGGTCGCGGGCGCTGCGCGGAGCGGGGAGGCGCGGCAGGCGCGGAAGATGGCGGCGGGCAGGCGCGCCCCGCGGACCGGGCTGCTGGAGCTGCGCGGCCCCGGCGGGCAGTGGCTCCGCGTCCTGCTCACCCTGGCCGAGGACGTGCTGGGGGTGAGCCCGGCCGACGGCCCCGGGGAGACCCCGGCAGCGCAGCTGAACGGCGGCGAACCGGGCTCCGCCGTGCCCGAGGCTCTCGCCAACATCAGGCGCACGGTGCGGGTCGTCAAGCAGGACGTGGGGGGCCTCGGCATCAGCATTAAAGGTGATGGTCGGGGAGTCGGGAGGGAGTCCGGGGTGGGGGGAGGCAGCGGGCACCGGGACGTGTTGCTGCCGCTTTTCCAGCAGCTCGCTGGAAGAAAACTCCGTGGGGGAAGCTGAGCTGGGGTTAGCGGTTGGGGTTGGTGTCGGGGTCTTCACACCCCCGTGGCACTGCCGTAACCGAACTCTTGTGCAGGATGAGGAATGGGACACGTGGCGGTAACGGGACCCGGACAACCCCCAGCTCACGGGAAGAGCGGCGCTTTGGGGTGTAGCAATGACCGGTCAGCCCCTGCCCACAGGGCCCCTGCCGGAGCTGGGGAGCTGGGGGGGGGGGGGGGGGTGTTCCCACTGCCCCTCTGCACACAGGGGTAGGTAGGGTGCTGTCCCATGAGGCACAGGGTACCCGGTTACGCAAAAGCTGCCCTTTTGCAGCCAAAGGGAGGGCACTGCCAGCTTCTCCTTGTTCCCTCCGTGCCCCCGTGCTGAGAAACGTCCCTTTTAAACTACCGGCAGAACTAAGGAGTGATTGTAACTTAGCACTTGGAGATCTCCATGTGTGGAGAGCCGGGGAGTTAAACTGACGCTCTCGCTCTCGGCAATGCCCGTTCCCAGAGAGCCGAGCCGCGGACAGCCTCTGCGTTACACTCTAGGTTCCCACCCCTGGATCTGCCCCGCTCCTCTGTGACTCGCCTGAACTTCAGGCTTGAAAAAACTTTTTGAGATAGGGCTGCCTTTTCTGCCAGTGTTCGCTTTTCACATGGCCCTGAGGGTGTTGGAAACTCCGTGAGAGGAGAATGGAGCGGGCGGGTGGGCAAGAGACCGTGGTGGTGTATGGGCTCGGAGCGGGCTCCGTTAGCCGGCTCTTGCTTCCTGACGTGGCTTCTCCTCGCAGCTCGAGGGGCCGTGGCCACAGCCTCTGGCTCCCTCTGGAAGTGGGGAGGTTTAGCCATGTGATGTCCGGGTGCTGCGACTGGATCGAAATGGTGCCACTGGCTGTATCTATGGGGTGCCCAAGCCTGCCAGCCCTTCTTTTTGGGAAGCACGAAGCCTCCTTTATAATAACCCCGTGGCTGCTAAGTTATTGCTAGCTCTGGCTCTCCCAGGAAAGGAGAAACATCACTTGGTTCAGTCCAAACTTTTATTTTTTCACTGACGTATGTGGAAACCAAGTAGTTGTCACCAAAAATGGGAGCTAGAAGCTGTTGCAGGTGGCGGGGCAGTGCTGCTGCGCAGGGCATCGCTCCCTCTCGTCCAGGCTGAAGGAGCTCTTGGGTTCAGATGTGCCAGCCCCATTTCATCCAGGGACGCTTAACCACAAACTGGGGTGTGGGTGAAGTGGGATGTTTTGAGGGGTCAGGCACCATGGCTGCTGGACTGACCTGCCCCTGGCTGGCAGGACAGCAGAGAGCCATGCAAGAGCTGAGCTGGCAGAGGCTTCTGGCCCTGGCAGGGGCTGTCGGTGCTGGCAGACCGGGTGAGGAGCTGCTGCTGTGAGATGGGCTCTGCAGCTCAGAGCAACCCCCACTGGGGCCTCTGACAGCTGATAACCGAAGCCCTCTAAGGGGCTTGGCAGGCGACTGAGCGAGGAAATGCCTGTGGCACTGGCTGGGAGCAGCCGCAGGGTTGGCGGTGACAACGGGCTGGGCTCAACATCTCCCTTTGGGATGAGAAATATTTCTTGGAGGCTTCTTGGGACAGGCTGTCCTGGGGCGTAGGGCATGTCAGGGAGTGCTGATCCCTGGCTGCTCCTCCAGTCTGAGCCGAGAATTGGCTGGAGCTGCTGCACCCCTGCTCCCTGGCACTGGGGCAGCAATGCTTCTCAGATCTCCCTGCAGGTTCGAAAGTTAATGTGCAAATTGATCTCTCAAGCTGCTGGGAGATTTGAATGGTATGCTTCTAGACTGGCCAATGGGTAGCAGCAGGTAAAGAGGGCTGCTGTGCAGAGGGGATCAAGCAGCCAGATTGTTTCACTTCTCCCTGTCTCTTTTGCCTTCAAAAATATTCAGTTATCTATTTAGATCATGAAGTCCTTGGAGCAGGGATAGTCGCTTAGCACACACGATTAATTATGCAAATAAAGACAAGCTTTTATGCCAGAAATGATGGGGAGATGTCCAGGTTACGTATTCATTCAGAGAGGAAATCTGCATAATTCAGCATGGGTTTGGAGCAGTTGTAGAATGATAGGATCATAGAATGGTTTGGGTGGAAGGGACCTCTCGGGATCAGTCATCTTTACTGTAAAGCCTTGTGGTATGTCGACTGCTGTGGTAGTTACAGGCATGCCATAGGCATCCGAGGAAGTAGGGCAGCAGGCTGTGCCCAGCATGGCATAGCCAACTGCTGGGAGAAAGGTTTAGCTTCTCTGGGGCCAGCTGAATATCCTTCTTCCTACCTGCTCCTCTGAGTGCTCCAACAGCCACAACTGCTATGTTTCTATTCCATTTCAAGGTGGCCGAGAGAATAAAATGCCCATCTTGATCTCCAAGATATTTAAGGGGCTGGCAGCGGATCAGACTGAGGCTCTGTATGTGGGGGATGCCATCCTGTCCGTCAACGGGACCGACCTCTCCGAGGCGACGCATGACGAAGCGGTGCAGGCATTGAAGAAGACGGGCAAAGAGGTGGTCTTGGAAGGTAGGGGATGAGACTGTGGGATGGGATGAGGGTCCTCCTGCTTCCAGGGGTTGATCTCTAATTTTCCCAGTGTTGTACTGGGAGTATGGGGATGGCACATCATCTGCATACTCATTTGCATACTCATTCAAATGGAAAACAATGTCTGCAGACTGGTGTATCTGCTTATCCGAAGAGCTGGAGGTAACTGTGGGGATCTCCCTTTTTCCCTTCAGAGAGGGAGAGATGTATGTGCTACTGGTGATGCTCAGCAGCTCCATCTCCCTGCTGCAGGACTGCAGCCAGGCAGCAGTGGGAGGTGTGGACGTGTTTATGGTGTTTGCAACTCTTCTTCTGTTGCACGGCATCACCCTGAGATCTGCAGTTCCTGGGGCAGTAGAAAACTTTCTCTGCTTTTGCTATTATTTGCCTTTAAATATGTGGCTCTGCAGCCTCATGCCAGTGGGAGGGGGTTTGCTGGCACCCCATTCCTTGCTGAGCACCTTTTGGTTTGTTGGAGTGGATTTTGGGTAGGCTGCTGCGTGCAAGCAGGGCCAACTCAGGAGTGTGGCGTACTCAGGGGATCAGAACCCCATCTGCAGTCCACAGATCTGGCAGCTGAGGTTACAGACATCCCAGGGATGCAGCCTTTACTGTCCCAGAAGAGACTGGAGCTGGTCCCCTGGGAATGGGCTCCCTCTTCTTGGTCAGTGGGGGCTGGCACACTGCAGGAGCCCACCAAATCCCACCTGGGGAGTGTGTGACGGTTGGTGGGTTGGGACCATCGGAGACCTGAGTGGGCAATCCCGTTCTTCTCCTGTTACCCTTTGCATTGCATTTTTCTGTGCTTGCCCACCCTTTGCCAGCTTAGCCAAGCAGGGCTGAGCACCCAGGATTTGTCCCTCAAGACAGAGCTGTTCCTGTCCCTTTGCTGCCAACCAGCACCCTGGCTAATCGAGAGGGTCTTGGCACCAGAAACCCTTCCTGGTGCAGTTGTAGGGCTGCAGATCCCAAAGGAAGGTTCTGTTTGCGGGCAGTGCTCTGGGCTCTGCCTGGACAAAGGAGAGTTCTTTTTCTTCTGCCACCAGCAACTGCTGTGGTTCCTGCTTTCCTCTGCCTTCCACAGATTGTCTCAGCTCCAGATTTTAATTTTTAGCTTCACTCAGCCTTTTCTGCTGTGGGTTCCTCCTCTCCTGGGAGCCGCAGGACCACGGTTCAGCCGGAGGAATGTGCTGCGCTGCACAGCTGCTGGAAGCAGATAGGGTTGTTGGTGGGGTGTTCTGCTTGGTTGTTTTTTTTTCTGACCAAACAGAAATACAAGAGCCTTTTTCTCTGGGAGTCTGTGAAATTCCTCCCCATAACCGTTGTTCTTGGACCACACTCTCTCTCTCTCTCTGCTATTTCTTTTCATCCTTTGGCGCAGGCTTCCTTTCTGCTAGAGGTCCTGTGGGAGGTGGAGATGTGCTTCCCTTTATGTAGAGAACAACTTCTCTCCCTGCACCACCTCCTCCTCATCATCATCAGTGCCCTGGGGAGCCAGGCACTGCCAGGTTGCCCTCCTGGGAGGCAGCTTCAGGCAGGGCCTTTGCTGTAGATCCCTGAGCTCAAGTATGACCTGCTGGGCTGCTTAATTAATGAAAACTCCCAATGGGAACCCTTGGGAGGAAAGCAGGGATGGGCTGGCTCCCACCACGACATTCTGGAGGCTTTGGGATTAGTCTGTAGCTGGCGCCATTGGGTTCCCACGGTGCAGGGTTGTTTGGGGTTGCTGCAGGTAACAGCCAGGGCTTGGTGGAGCGTCTCCACTGCTCGTCTCATCATGGACATCAGCTATGAACATGGTGCATCCCCATCACCTCCCTGTTTGGCGTTTGCTGACACAGTACAGCCCTGCCCTTGGAGGACCATGGGGCTGGCACTGTGATGTGGACAGTCAGGCTGGAAGTGCCCTGATAAAGTGGTTGCAACTGCCTCAGGACAGGGTGGTACTGTCTTATACCTGCCACCCTGATGGCTCTCCAGGAGCTGGCTGACCAAGCACCCTGCTGTGGGGAAGGGTGACAGGGCTGGGAGGTGGAGGGTGGCCTTAAGGTGCCCAAAGGGTGTTAAAGGGGAAGTTTCTCTGCTTCTTTTTCCTGCTTGGGCTTGCTCCAGAGTTTGGAGAGCAGCACGCTAGCATCACTTAAGTGCTTTTTGGTCCCTACATGCTGCCAGGTATGACAATGACATCACTTATGGTTGCAGTACATACCAGAACTGAGGAATTTGGCACAGCCACTGCCCATTTGCCCCCGTGCTGCTCCTGGCTGTGTTCATTCCTGGGTTTAGGAGTTTTTATGGCAGTTCACAAGTGGTGTTGCAGTGGGTGACAAAACTGGGGGAGCTTGCACCTCCTCACAGGGCAGTGAGCTGGGGAGAGACTCATTCAGTGTGGCAGAGCTGGGAGGTGATGCATCTTAATTTGAATATCAGCAGTGTGCCAAGTGCCAGGTCTCACCCTGGGCTGCTCAGCTTGACTTCTGGCTCCTGGGTGCCATTACTGGCTGGGCATGAGGACATGCAGATACCTCTCAGCATGGACTGCCAAGATCTTTTTTTTTTTTTTTTTTTTGGAAGTGACAAACTACCCTTTTGATATTTGCAAGAGGAGTTTGACTGTGTTTATATTACATTGTTATTTTGGAGAGAGTTGCTCTCCTTTACCTTATTTTTCCCTTGGGTTTTTTTTTTTTTTTTTTTTTTTTTTTTATTGTTTTGTATC
>JAOEGS010011239.1:136812-149594 GCA_025447755.1 Corythornis vintsioides | reverse complement strand
TTTTCTTTTGAGGGTGGAGGGAAGAGCCAGAAGCGCTTCTATAATGAGAGGAGAATAAGGAGATTTGTAAACTAATCCTGTCCCCCCCCCTCCCGCCTCCCCTCCCGCCCAAACACTCGCTAAACCTCAGTGCATTGGGGTGCAAAGGGCTGAGTGTTGCAAGATCGCCGTGCATGGGGATGCGTGTGCAGGCTCCCGGGCTCTCACTTCACCCAACCAGCCAGAAGATGTGTGCACGAGTAAAAAAAAACCCACAAAAACCCAGCCCCAGAAAGAGACACAACTGCAATCTTGGTGGTTTTTTTCACTGAAAGTTAAAATCTCGATTGCTGGTCTAATCTTATGTGTGAGTAAAGCAAACGATTGAATGAATTAACTTCACTCTTTCTGCCCTGGAAGGGTTTTCTCCCAAAAAGCTTTGAAAAAAAAATGTCAGGCGATGTGTGAGGTCTTTTCTTTGTGAGGCTTCATGCAGCTTTAGTTTTTATCAAATAATAAAGTTTGCAAAACTTTGATTGTGTTCAAGGTATTTTGTAAAGAAGATTTTGTGGTGGGAAAGATCTTTCCTAAAATGGAAGCGTTTGAAACAAGGTGATGCTTTATTTTGTATTTTTTTTTCCAGCTAAGGTGCTCATTTAATAAAGTTGTGCAGTAGTGGCATGGACAATGATTTTTCCATCAAGAAATGTAGGTATTGGTGAAAACTACCATGTCATTTCTTGCCCAGCTTGATTTAGTTGTGTTTGAGAGAAAGAAGGATGTGATTTTATTAACATGAGTGTCTCATATCATTCAACATTTCTTTCAGAGTGGAGGAAACTCCCTTAATCATGGATATTTTCTTAACTGACCTAACAAATGATCGTTAGAATGCAGACCTAGCAAGAGGCTCCAGCTAAGAAACCCTGCTCACTGCTTCCCCCTCCTCTCAGTACTAGGCAGCAGTGTGTGGGGGCAGTTTGATATGAGTTTTACATTTCAGCTTTTTTTTTTTTTTCTTCCCTCGATTTAGAAGAATTGAGGTTTTTGGGTCTGTTCTTCATTAAGTTGGTGTTTCTTGATACTGAAGAAAGTGCAGCTGGGGCTTTAGGTTATGGTGAAGCTCTGCATAGCTGTAATTAAAGCTAGAGTGTAAATTCACCTCTAGTAGTAACTTCTACACTGACTATTTTCAGCTCAAACTACCTTTCTGTAGGTAAAGGTGGATTTTTAGGTCTGGTGAGGATTGCTGCTTAAATGTATGTAAAGCTGGGGAGCAAATCTGCAAGTTATCTTTCAGTTGATGCTTTATTGGTGTCATTAGACACAGCCTGTGTGTGTTTTGGATTGGTTTTGGTTCCCTAACTGTTTAGTTAATTTCAGTACTGCCTAGGATTGATGTCAGTACTTATTCCAGAGCACCACGGTGCTAAAATGCTGAAGTAAAAGATTATTTTGACATTTTTTTTGGATGGAGAGCCAAAGATGACTTCAGGAATGCAGTTCTACCTGTTGGTGTTTCCTTTTTATTGTAGGATGTTGCAGATCAGCAGCAAAAATGAGAGTTTTGATAAAATTTGGCCTGAGCACAAGACAAAATAACATAATTTAGCCAGTATGTTGGTATCATAATGCAGAGTCCTAGGCAGGAGTGCTGCTGTGGCTGTAATTTGAGTGTACCCTACTGCAGACATTTTTTTTGGTCACACAAGGGAAAGAAGAGTCTTAAGAAAAAAAAAATCACACTCCTCTCATAGCTGAAAGGTGGAATCAGATTTCTGCCAATGAATGGATTCAGGTAACAGGGGACAGGAAGATTTCCTCAGGCAGTTTGCAGGTTGTTAGGACTGCATCCCTGCACTTGACCATATCTTCTATTTTCAGAAGGGCATGAATTTTGGATGGCCAGTTAGTCAGCCAGCACATCAGTGGATGGGAGCACATTTCAGATCCTCTTGGTCCTTTGTACCTCTGTATTCTGGGTCATTATTTCATAATCGTTTAATGAGATATTTCAGTGTTGCTGTGAGTTTTCTGGGCGTGTTCTGAATATGTTCAAAAGGAGCAAGATTTTTTTTTAATCTTTATTTTTAGTCAGGTGAGCTAGGAGTAACTTGTATCATTGCAGGTTTGGTATGACACTACAGCTGATTGAAATGATGATATATAATATAATAAGCTAATATAACAACTGATAAATTCAGCTGATTTAGCCCTGGATATAGCAGAAACCATTTGTCATCAAGGTCATCTAAAAATCAGCTTAAAGAAGACATACAAAAAAACTATTTCCCTGTTTGGAAAGAGGAATACTATGTAGGAACTGTATAAACAGTTGGTTTAGCTGCTTTTCCTATTGTTTTTCATCGAAAGAATTAATACAAACACATCATTTCTAAATCTTGTGAAAACAAGTTAAGCAGAAGAAAGGATACCCTAGCAGAATGAATCATTTATGCTTGTTTTGTTCTTTCCCCATTCCTGTGGTGTCAGATGAACTCGCTGCAGTTTTAAATAGACTCCAGTGCCCCCAAACCCAGCTGCAGTGAAAACCAGGAGAGTTTGTGTTCAGGGGAAAAAAAAAAAAAAAAAAGCTGAACAAGCTTGTAAGCTGCTCATCCTCACCCGAGCCCTTGTCTGGCCTGGCAACCAGTAGAACTGGAACTGGGAACACGGGATGCAACCTGACTCCCTGAAACACTGCCCTGCAACTGCCTCTTCAGGGTGTCGCTTGATGGCCCCTGAAGCCAGTGCTGTTTCTGGAAGGGAAAAAAAAAAAAATTAGCAGTCTGTAGGCATTTGTTCCACGCTGTCTTTGCAGCCTCCTGTCTGATGTTTGTGGGTGGCTTTGCTAAGGAATCAAAATGATGGTCTCAAAAATCATCTTGGAGAAGGATGAAAAATGGGATGTTGTGCTGGTGGATGAATTTCTTGTGGAAACAGTCTTGCTGGATGCTTGCTTGTGCTCATGTGGCAAACATTGCAGTGGCCTTGCAGGCCAAAAGGAGGGTTTGGAGAGAGGGTAGTGTGGGTTCTGCCTGAAACTCATGGAAAACTATGGGATGCACCTTGAACATGAGCTGAATGGTGGCTGTGGGCAAGGGCTGCCAGTGGATGGGTTTGGAGGGAGCTCTTTGAGTGCATCATCTTCATCTAGATGCTGCTTCTCTCCTATCCCACTCAATTGCTGTTCTACAAAGAAGCTGGATTGCTCTCCTGGGTTTTTGAGTGCAGCTTTCATGGCTTAGATGGCCCTGGGTTCCTCCTTGCTGCTCATTGAGCTAGGAGCAGTCACTCTGGGCTTCCTTGGTCTCAGGGTTTTGGCAGCCAGCAGGGATCCTTTGCCTCTCTGCAGTGTGAATGGTGAATCCCCACAGAGTACAGTGGGTGAATGTGGGTTGGCTGACTTAAAAAAAGGAAGTCTGGGAATACTGACATAGAACTTAAATTTGGAACTACATGGCAGCATGCAAATGATAGAAGGAAACCCACAGGTTTGGTGAATCACTGCTATTTATTCCATGTGTTCTAGACTAGAGCACTGATTTGGAGAGCCCATTTTTAGAAAGGATCCAGCCATTTACCTATTAATAAAGTCAGTTTTTTGCAGGCAGTTGCTTTTTTTTTTTTTTCCCCATTCATGGAGCTGTTAAAATACTTGTGAAGTGAAGTGGGGTTTTGTTTATAGGTAAACTGAGCAGCCTCATTGCTGTTTGGTGATATACATGCAACATGCTGTGTCGTACAAAACAGCCAAATCTGTTGTAATAGAAGTTGCTGGCCTTGGGCCATTGGATTATAGTCATTTGTCACTCTAATGCCATTTCAGCAACGGGGATGTTGGTTTCCAAAGAATGAAACATGCTAGACCTGCGGTTTTTCTCTTTGATGGAAGTTTTTTATCATTAAACATACAACTGGGGATTATGGAACAAAGGGTTAGGCTTGATGGTGGGGAAGAAAAAGTATCTGTGTGTCTACATGTGTGTGTGTGTGCTTGCATAAATATATATATATATATTTATATATACACATCTACACACACCAGTGCTCCATGATGGAGCAGTCTGGCTTTTAAAAGATTTTAAACTCTGAATTGATTGTATGAAATGGTAACACGCACATTGAAGGTTACGTGGTTTAAGTGTTTCTGGTCGTGGGGTGATGTGTTGATTAAAAAACCCTTCAAAGTGTTTTAAAAATAGATTAGTGAGCTCTTTGCAATGTTCATTAACACTCAAATAGAGTAAAACTTTGAAGTCCTTTTCATTTAGTATTTGACTCTCTTAATACCTACTTTAATTGCAGATGTTCTTGATATTTGCAATACATGTAAGATCTCCTCCTCCTTGCTTGACAGTATAAGATTTATTGATTTTTGGTGCGTGCTACAAGGTCTGTTTTCCTTCACTCTGGCAGGAGGTAGCTTAAATCACAGGAGCCCTAACAAAGTGTTTGTGTAAGACCTATTTAAATCATAGACCTTATGGAAAAGCATGTGTTTAACATAAAACTAAGAAAGGCCTTCTTGAGATGCTGTGATAGTCACAAGTGGTCAAAAGAACTGTGCTAGAGTGCTTTGGGGAATTCTGCTGCTTCTAGCATTAATGCCTCTGAATTCACAGCATGTATGGGAGCTTTAAAAGAAGCATTGTGTGTTATTTGCATTGGATTTATAGTAGGAAAGAAAGAGATATAGATCAGCTTCCATGGAATGTAATGGTAACACAAACTGAAAAAATCACTTTAAAGGTTCTGTGACTTTTTACTTTGTTAAAATAGCCCCTGATCTGGGTTCATTTCTGAGGTGGAAGAGAAAAATGCTCTATCTGTAAAGAAGAACATACCTCTGAAGGTTGTGTGAAAAGATGCATTTAAAAAACCATGTCAGTGAGAAGGTAGGTTTTCCCTCAAAGAATTCTGTGTATGAAAGATTTCTTTCTGTTTTGTTGAACCAGCCTGAACATAGTAGCAGAAAGTGCAGTCTTGTATTTCCTCAGTGCAGCAGGCAGGGCTCTTCATCCAACATTTAAAGCCTGCTGTAGTGATTCCTGGGGTTCCTGCCTCAGTTTCCCCCATGAATGTTGCAGGCTGGTGATGGATTTACCAGTGCAACTTAAAGTATAGTAGTTGTGTGTCATTCATGCACAGAATTGAAGGCTTTTGTGGTGAAAATGTTGCTTGTTGGAGTGGGATTGCTTTGTAGGCACTATAGTGGTGGTTCTTATAATGTTATTTTCATGAGCACTTCACAGCTCCTACCCTCCTTAGTGGGAACATGTCTGTCACTTGCTCTTTAGCCCCTATAGCAAAACCAGGGGTGTTGTGAGTTGAAAATCACCTGTTAGTAGCATTGACAACTCCTAGGAGCAGGTATCAGGTGACAGCAGTGAATTCAGATGTGGAAACTTGTGTGAATGCACCAGGAGTTCAGATGCTGCCTGTGGCATCACACCACTGGTGCTCTTGCTGCTGGCTGGCTGCTGAAGCAGAGTGCCTGTTACACATGGCTCTCGTTTGAACTGAGTGTAGATTTTTAAGAGGGAAATGAATTAAAAGCCAAACTTGTCAAAGTTGGAGTTAAAGAACTGGCTCTGACAGGAAAAAAAGGAGGTTGGAGGCAAGATATTGATGATCCCTTTGGTTCTTGCTGTGTTAGGATGGGGAGAGAGATGGAAAAAAAATCAGTTGCTTGCTTTAATAGTAGCAACAGAGAATTAGATTAATCATTCAAATTATTAATCATTCAAAACAGATTAATCATTCAACATTCAAATAACGTGTTTGGACAATGCCACTTGGGAGTTTTAGTTAAAAATTATGCTATTCTGGTACATAATATGGGATGGCCTTGTCATTTTAATATGAGTAGGTATGATAAAAGGAGAGGGATATAAAGCAAAGAAAAAAATGTAATTGTCAGCAAAAGTTACAGCTGAATTGCAAGAAGAATCAAGTTCGGAGTTCCAGTCTACTTCATTCTATCCATTAAATCATATGGTCTCTAATAATAGCTTGCTGTTACCAAAGAAATGGTGCTGCAATGGCCTTAAAACACAGAAACCCTCACTTTCTGTTCCTCTGCTGCCTCTGGGATATAAACCCAGAGCTGCCACTCTTCAAAGATTTCTGTGGAGCACCATGGTTTATTGATACAGAGTTGCAAGTAAGTCCAAATCAACTTATTCAGGCAATTTTCAATACAGGTTTTCATCTTCCCAGTTACAGGCTGTGACCATAGGCCATGGCCCCTGGAAAAGTCTAAGGTTTCACAAATCATAGGTCATGAAAGCTCCTTAACAAAAGCTAAGACAGTGAAAAAAGGGTTTCTGCTCTTAATCTGCTTTCATAGCAAGGAAGAACGAGATAGGTAAAAATATCATCCTGGCATTGCAAGCAACAGAAAATGTAAGTGCAGCAGAATCAGGAGAGTGTGAAAGAGGAGCAGTTCCCCTTCAGAGCAGAAGAAATAAAGCTGCTGAGTTTGCTCACGTCAACAGGTTTGTGTCCTCAGTCTTTTGACCTTTACCTTTTGTTCCAACACAGCACTGAACCGTGGTGGTCACTTATTACTGCAGTCAAAATGACTCTAAAAACCAGGGAATTTCCCTGCGTGGGGAGGATAAGGGTGATGGATGTGTATCACACCTGGTATAAATGATTGTCACATAGAGACCATGATGCTTTTCTGCTTTGGTGGAATTGCATCCTTAAAATAGAGATTTCCTTGTGATCTCATCAGTGTTCACCCTGGAACGAGTTAGGGCAGCTGAGCACATTTGACTGCCTTGGATTTGTGCTGCTGGTGATGGTGGGTACCACAATCAGAACTTCCAGTGGGTTGCTGGCATCCCTCATTTCCCAGAGTGGTCCCCTCTTGTGTGCTGGGCAGTATTTTCACAATACTGTGACTTTATAGTTAGTCTGACTTCTTTGTGGTTTGTTTTTTTTTTCTAGCCAGAAATCTTAGTTTAAGAGCTAAGGTATTTTATAGCTGTTGGTTTGCATACCAAATTTGGTATAAATGTTGGTGCTTCAAATTTATGTATTTTATGACTGCTCAGAAAAAAAAACCCACAAAACCAACAAAAGTGCTTGTAATTAGTGATCAACTGCTTATTGTATTATCTTTGAAGGTCAATTCTGAGTGTTCAGTACATCCAGTGTGTTTATCTACTGAGTAGCCACAGGTTGCAATGTTTGATAATGGCAGACATCACTAATTTGAAATGTGAGTCAGTTGGTATTTTCTGTCTTAGTTGCAAAAGAGCCATTTTGAACAATAGTATGAGTGACTAATGGTGTTTACTGAAATGTTTTTTATGATTTACACAATTTTATTATTGGATTTGGGACTAAAGGAGGAATTGTACAGCCACATGAGAATCATGTTCTTTCAAAAGCTGCCTAAATTGGTGTTTTTTAGAAGTGGAAATTATTCTAAATTCACAATACACAAACTGAAATATGAGGGTGTGGTTCCATCATTGTTGCTCAACCTTGTCAGCATTGTGGATTAGATGGCAGTTTGCTGCCATTTCTATGGAGTCTCCTAAAACACTCTTGCTCCTTCGTGCTGGAGGTGGACGAGGGAGAGGATGGAAGCTGCTGATGTGCTGGATGGAAGTGAGGGATATGAGCAGGGACACTGCAGACAGCAGCTCCTCTGCCTCTGTCAGGGTGTACTCTGCTTTAGTCCCTTCTCCCTCAGAAAGCCAGAGAATTTCAGTAAAATATGTTGGGATTTAGTTTCAGAGAATCATAGGAATGTCTGGGTTGGAAGGGAGCTCCAGAGCTCATCCAGTCCAACCCCCTGCTGAGAGCAGGGACATTGCAACTAGAGCAGGGTGCTCAGAGCCTCCTCAAGCCCCACCTGGAATGTCTCCAGGGATGGGGCCTCAGCCACCTCCCTGGGCAACCTGTTCCAGTGCCCACCACTGTTTGAGTGCTCTGTCTTGTGTTGTGCTTGTTCATATAAGCAAAAGAAATGTGAATGCTAACATCTCATATAAGGAAAGCCATGAAAATACATCTTCAAGTTGTCAGTGTTATCATGCACTAAACTTAGTGCCATATTCATAGCCAGATTCCAGTGCTGCCATTAAAAAACATAGGTGCTTAATATACTATCTGGTTTACTGCAGCAGTGTATTAATCTCTGTATTCCTTTTATGGAGATGTAAGGTAGCTGTTAAAAGTGTGCTGCAGATACTTAAGCTCTAGAACTACCTCGGGAGGAGCTGGCATATGTGTGGTGTCCCAGTTTTCATTTGAACTTGCCTACCACTCCAAAATACAAAGCTGCTGTCAGGGCAGTGCCAGATCCTCTCAGGTTTCCACCTGCCACTTAGGACAGGGCAGGCTGGCAGAGGAGATGGACAGTTGTGTGTTTATACATGGAGAATCCAGACACTAACTGGTGTCCTCCCTCAGTTTCTGTGTGCCAGGAGGACACAGCATACCCGTGTGTCATGTGGGGAAGCAATGGAAGGGGCTTGAGGTCCTGCAGAGAGCAAATTGAGGGAGAACCTCTGTGGAATTCCTCTCCAAGTTCAGTAGTTAGGTTAAAATACAGGGGTCTGTTATGTGGTGGTAGATGTGTTTGGTTTCTGTGATCCTCTTGTTTACCAGTCATTGTGTTTTTCACAACTTATCTGGTTTATTTTTGGCTGTTTCTCTAAAATAATAACCCATTTTTGGCAGGTCACAACTCTCAAAGGGGAAATTCTCAATTCCTTTTTGCTCCTGGCCACTTGAATGTTTTGCTTTATGTGCAAAGAAACCAACCAACCAAAAAAACCACCCAAACCTTCTCTGAACCACTTTCTCTCAGTATGAGTGTAATCATTTTACTGACCATTCACTATAACTGGCACAGCAGATGGGATTGTGAATCCAGCATCAAGAAAAAGCAAGTAAACCTGTGTGGCCTTGGTGAACAGAGGTGGTTGTTTCTAGCCATCAGCCAGGGATTTCTCTCCCTGTCACTGTTAAATTTCTGGTGCCCTGCTGGGCTGGTTAACCCTGTACAAGCTCTGGGCATCATTAGCTTTTGCATTGTCTTTTTTTTTTTGAGTCTTGGTGATTTTGATAGGACTTTGCACCACATTTAGATTAATACTAAACTTTGTAGGTGAAATCTTCCTCAGCTGTAGCTCTAGAGCATTCAATGCTTTGGAAGTGTGGAGTTGTGAAGTTAGACCTCAGAAGAGGCCATGGGTAGGTGGGCTCAGCAGCCTTCTGAAGGTGCTAATCTGTCCTCCTCATCAGGACAGAGTCCAGATAGCTAATTTTTACCTCACCTAATCTTAGCCACTTTAAATCCTGCCCTGAGTAATTGCTTGTGAAAAGCACTGTGTGGGTGACTTGGCTGCCATGGTGCTGTTAGGGAGAGACTGGAGTTTTTCCTCAACGTGTAGCTGTAGTTTTTCAGAGGCTATCAATTCTTTTCCTACTTGTCCTTATCTTCCAGTGTATTTTTCAGCTTCCTTGACAACTCTCTGCCCAGTGGAACTGTCCCTTGGGATGGGTCTGTATTAATCCTGCAAGATACTAGTCCTCTGAGTAGTAAAAATGAGCAAAGCAGCTCCCCAAACCACACAGAGTAGTGGTAATCAAATGAAGATACAGTCTTAATTTTTGCACAGCTTTGCTTTTGATTACTTAATTTTAGAAGCATATTTTTCAGTGTAATTGCCTTCAGTAATAGGGTGCCATGCTGAGTCTCACATGCTCTGGCTGCAAGGTGAGCACCTGTACAGAGGTGGAAAGGACATCTGCTATTCAAGTTCATGAGAGAGGGAGTTACTATTAAAGGAGCTGATAGATAATTGCTGTAACTGAATTAAAGAGCCTTCTGACTAACAGTAGGAGGATTATGTGGTTTCAGCATTTTGGGTGAGAATTCAGCTTTTGGAAGGGATAGTGGTCTGGCAGGCACAGACCAGATCTTTCCACTTTTCTTTATTTTTTTCCTGTGCTGTCCCTACCAATGACTTCAGATGCTGTTTCATCACTTCATCTCACTCTTGTTCCTCATCTTTGGCCTCATCAAGCCAATTATCTCCTTATGAACCACTGAAAAACGTGTTTAAGAGTCAAAACTCGTTTAATTTCTTCTAACTGTTGCAATTCTTCTCAGAGCTCTATTATTTTATTTTTTTTTTTCTCATTCAAATCCGAAAGCTTGAGTTTGACTTTTAAAAATCCTGGCTTTGATGGCTCAAAACTGCCTATGAGGTAAATGCAGGTACAATAAGCACAGACTAAGGAAGGTTTTCCTCTGCCAGCACATTTCCAAGCCACCTCTGAGGCTTGCTAGCTGGGAGCCATGAGAGGGAAAGCCTGGCATTGTTCTGGTAGCCCGGAGCATCCTGCCTGGCCGGGCTAGGAATGTGCTGGCTCCTCAATACTGTGAGCTGTGGGGATGGTGGAAAAGATAATGCATGTGCTCTGCTTCCACCTGCAGCAGCTGAGAGAAGCTCGTTCAAAACCAAACCTTAGTTGCTAAATAATATGTTTGTAAACTTTGGGAAAAATGCTGATTTACACGTGTCTGGAATTTGGGTGGACTGTGGAGAGGTGTGGGAATTGTCCTTAATTGCTGCTTAAGTGGTCAAAGCACAGTTCTCCAAGTGAAAAACTGATGTTGCTCCCATGTTCTTAGAAGTTTCTTCTGCTGTAGGTATCTGGCACTAAGGATTTTTCCCTGGTGGAGAAAATAAAAGGCTAACACCAAGGTTTTTTTGGGAAGTATTAGATAAAATTAGTAAGAGATTGTTTTGTCTGCCCCACCTATAATAAAATAGTAGTTCAACTGGCTGTGTTCTTGAGTAACTTCATGTTTCAACTTCTCTCTCCTGGGTGCTTATCATGCTATAGTAAATCTGAGTAATTCAGATCTTAATGCTCTTCATTAGAGGGAGAGTTTACAATTAGCACATTAGATTCAGTAACTAGCTCAGTGCAAGCAGAGCTTGCAGAGCTTGAAGTAAATGTGTTTGCTCAGGTATTTCAACTCTTGGAGGGTGTGAAGTTAGAGGCTGAGCAGTAGGTGCTTTACCAACCACTGTTCCTGAAGGCAAAGCTGAGGAAGGACCTATCCACCCATTGGAAACGTTTGGTTTTATTTTGATATTTGCAAGGTCCTCTTCTTTGAGGAATTTAATAGGAAAGTATTTGTTTGGCCTTTATTTTGATTTAACTTTGCAAGAAAATAGATTGGAAAATGTGACTTCTCTGAATCACTGGCAGATGTTCTGTGTCTTAAGAGGTGTCAGAAGTTCCATCTCTTGCTCTCCAAAGAGCTAAGATTTGATGTGTGCAGCCCTGGCAATTCAGTTTCATCTTCCCTCTTGCTCTCTGGCCTGCACTTTGCAGGTATTCCTGCTGGAGTCCCCAGATGACTGCTCTTCACTGCAGCTCTTGTGTAACTCCTGAACTCGTGTTCTTTCCTTGGGTTCCAGTGGGAGGCACAAGGAAGAGACTTTTTTTAGCAAGAATACCCAAATATCCATCTCACAGGATGCAAATTAAAAGGAATCTCACAAGGAGATACACCGGGCCATTGCTTGATGATCACATGTAAGGGATACAGATCATTGCCCTCTTTATACTACCAGTAGGTACAGAGCAAAACTGAGGCTGGTTTTGGGCTCATCAACTGGGAAAAGCTTTTAATGCCAAGCAGCAGAGGTTTTTTATCTGGGACAGTCCTGTGTTGGAGACCAGAAGATCAGATTTTCTGTGGTGGGGAAGGTTTATGTTGCAATCAGAAATAGAGTGTTAGAGGAAGGGTTCTTTTTAATTCTGCCACTCTGTTCCCCTTCCCCTCCCTATAATCAGGACTTGAAGGATAGTTTCCTTTCTCTGGTTGCACTTCGTGGAAGCTGCAGCTTGTTTGAAAAAGAATGCTAACACCTTATTTTTGAGAATAAAGAGTATATCAACAGTATTTCTTTGTGTGTAAGATACCAGCCCCGGTTCTGGTAGGTTATGTATGGTTTTCATTTTGTTGCCATTCTTTCCAATATGTTATGTAACTGCTGAAAATAAATAATAATTCAAGAGCATGACCTGAGCTGCTGAATGTTTGAATTACAATCTTCAGGATAAAGTGATCAGATCCACGTTGTGCCCCTGTGCTGGTGTCAGGCTGTTGGGGCTGTTTGTTCATTAAACCAGCCCTGGCCAGTGATCTGGTTTTTCCTCTGGTCAGAAAATGAGCTTTTGAGAATGAGAATGATTTATTTTTCTTTTTTTTTTTTCCAAAAAGCCCGGGTTTTTTTAGCTGTAAGAATTCTGTAATAGCATCCAAGAGAACCTGTACTGAAAGGGGAAAAAAAAAAAAAAGAGGGAAGGTACAATCACACACTATATTTTGGAGCCTTTGATTGTTTAAATGGTAGGCAGGCAGAGTTGCACTGACTCATGGGCTTAGCTGACCTACATTTACCTAGCTCTGATCTTTCTCCAGGCACTAGGTAGATTTGTTAATGTTCCAGTTTGAAGCTGCAGGCTAGTGATAAAGGACTGTAAGCTGCACTAAGAGATTGCTCCTGATTCATTGGGTTTTCAACTGTTAAAGCTTTAATATGCAAGGCTCTGCCTCAAAACACTACTTCATTTTTATTTATGAAAAATAGGCTTTATTTTTCTGTAAAGAGGATAAATCAGCATAGGAATTTTTTCTTTTTTTTTTTTTTTTTTTTTTTTTTACACACGTCGTGAACCTAACATATTTCTCCTTCAAGTCTGACCCGCGGGTCAACAGTCGGCCCGTCACCTTCCTACCCCCTGCTTTT
>JAOEGS010011239.1:120927-131535 GCA_025447755.1 Corythornis vintsioides | reverse complement strand
TGTATTTAATATAAATCCTTCTTTAACAAAGATTCTTCTCTTTTATTTTTAGTATATTTTTGGGGAGTTCAGCCCTGATGAATTTAATCAGTTCTTTGTGACTCCACGATGCTCTGTTGAGGTAAGATCTACTTGAAATATCTAGAAATAACATCTGAAAGCTTAATCTCTTTGTATGTATTTGAAATATACCAATACTATTTTTTTTTTATCATTCTCTTAGCTTGCTAATTTACAAACTGAAGATATTGAACAGGAGCCTTCTTTCCATGTATGTGGATGTTAAGTCAATTTTTAGAATCAAGAAATGAATGATTCCCCCTTCTGCTTGTCATCTTTCAGAGCTGGAATAGCTGATGTAGTGATAGAGTTGAAAATGAGTTATCCAGCCCTGTGCCTCAGCTTTGGCTGCTGGATTTTTGGAGATGGATTTAGAGAAAACCTCTCCAGTGATGCTCATGGTTGTAAGTTAAGGGGGGTTTCCAAGTCTTGTGAGCCTTTTGGAGCACAGGGATTGCTCATCCAGAACAGTTGTCTTGGTGTATTTGAGCTCATAACATACTACAGATAATACTGTAGTCTCTTATTCTTTGTAGCTAGAGAGTGAAAAAAACATTTTCCTTTAAAAGAAAGAATAAGATGCCATTGTCCTAATCTCCAGCCTTGAAAACATGATTTTCCTGTAGGTCAGTTTCCATGTTTTTCCTCTAAACATTTCTATTCAATCATGCTCCTGGCCTCTCACCTCAGCATAAAGAAAAGGAACCCTCCAACTGGAGATGGGGAAATCCTTTTGTTACAGTTTCCACATCTGACCACTGCTGTTAGTGTGACTTGGTTTCCTGTAACTTGATTTTCCAAGTATAATTAGTAGAATACAGTGCTAAACAATAGAAGTGCATGAAGGGAATGGGATGGGGTTGGGAGGATCAGGAAGCTTAGAAAGAAAAAGATTACTTCTGCTTGCCTTCAGGGGTAGCTTTGTGTCTTCTCTGCTAGGTGGGAAGTGATGCAGAGTAGGTCTTGAGGTAATACATGTTTCTTCTGGTTGGATTGCTCTTTTCCCATCCATAAAGTACTGTGGTGTTTGCATCCTATGGAGTGTCACCTTAACTGTCTTACAGCAGCTACACTAGCACATTGTGGAAGATGGAAATGTCCTATCTTGAGATTTATAAAGTTAGTCTCATAAAGTTTGTCCTTGATCTGGTTCAGTTCCATGTTTTAATTATCTGGATGATGAAATAAAAACGATGCTTATTAGTTTTACACTGAGCAGATATTTCAGAGAGAAGTGGTCTGAAAAAAATAGGATAAAATGCCAGAAGGACAAGGCAGGTGATAACACTGCAGTGGGGTTTGACATACATTCTGCTGGGGGTAGTGCCAGTGCTGGGGGTCCCAGGTGTCCTCCTGCTGTCTTACCTTTAGACTGAGGCAAGGCACTGGGTAAAGCTACAAGTTTTCTGGAGTATCTCCTTATACATGGCATTTTTAATATATTTTCTATCACATACCGGTTGACTGAGGTGATTCAGATGAGCTAGTTGTGTGAAACAGGTCAGCTTGGAGATCTTTGCTGCTGTTTAACCTGTTCTGTGGCAGCCTGACTACTTTTTTCTTTTTCTTTTTTTTTTTTTTTCTTTTTTTTTTTTTTTACTTTGCATTAAGCCCTTTTGTAATTCTTGGTTTTCTCCAATTGAGTAAACTGCTGACTATAGACTTCTTAGAATATCTTTTTATAGCTCCAACTGTGATATTGAATCTGTGTTCAATAATGATGTGAATATAATAACTTGGTTCTTAATAACTTGGACCTTCTTGCTGACCCATTGATTCTCATTTTTGACCAGAGAAGTTGATGTATTAAGATGTGTTATGGTTTATAAAAGACTTTTACATTGTGTTCTTTTTATGCAGTTCTGCAAAGGAATTTTAACAATATTTTTTTTTTTGCTGCTTTAGATACACTGTTGTCCTTTAAGAAGGTAATATCTAAGTACCTGTAGGGTTTTTTTTGTCTAAAAAGAGGATCTGTTCCTCCTTTCAAAATCATGGTAAGGTAACTGTTGATGAGGGAAGATCCTGATGAGGTGAATTGCTTTAAGTTGATGAGCCAACAGTGTGTAACCAAGATAATCTTTATCTTTCAGTGCTTGTGGTAATCTGGGAGGATGCTTGAAGTGACACTGTGGGATTTGATAAATATAGAAACAGCAGTTCAAGGCACACTCTCAGAAAATCAAATCGTAAAAATTATGTTAGTTTTGTTAAGGGTTCATCTGTTTCAAATCAGATGTAGCAAATGTTTTATAAAGTTGCTTTATCTTTAAATAAGTTTCATTTCTTTTCTGTACAGCTCCCCCCCTACAATGATACAGTTTCATGTGGTATTAAGTCCACAGGTAAGTTTCATGATGGTAAGAAATCAACATCCATTTTTCTTCTTAAATTTAAAGGTTGTGACACTTTCCTTAGATTGAATACAACCTCTCTTTAAATTTCATCTTCAGAAGTCATTCAGCAGGTACATAGGCAGGAATTTAGCAGCTTGTTTTTTTTTTACACACCTTCATTGAATGAGATCCATGAGAAGATTGGAAAATACAGCACTGAACAGAAATACAGCTAATTAGGGAGGGCATGCTTACTCCTCCTTGATTGTGCTACCACCCAGTCTTGATGTCTTGCTGAAATACTGCAGGATGTAGCTGTAAAAACTTGGGGGATTGAAGTTTGCTGGAAAATTTGTCCTGAAGAAGGAGCCCCTCCTGTAAGAGCCATAGCACAAGTATCTTCTGGCAGTGCAGTCTGAAGAGAACCCTGCAAGTAGTGCTCTGTTCAGTGTTAATTTTGTCTCTGTCTGGCTCAGCTTTTTTTCTGGAAATATCTTTTTTTCCCTCCTTTCTTTTCATTAAATTGTGACTCTTGATGTACAGGTGCATTACAGTTTTTCTTTAAGGCTGTGACAGTCCCAGGTCTGCTCTATCTCAACCCATACACCTGACAGCTGAAGTTGAGAGTTAAATAGAGGTTGCCATCTGATCATCACTCTATAGTTTAAACTGAATTTTCCTAGTATTCTAAGTGCAGGTAAATTAGTGTTTAGGTTTTTATCCCTGAAAGAAAGGAGAAGAGCAAGGAAGCTGGCACTTCCCTAGATATATATGAGAACACTACACATGAATTCCAGATCTCCTGCAAAATAATGCAATTAGGCAGTTCTCAGAAGTACTGAAGATGACTAAAATGTAGACAGTGATGTTCAAGAACACCTCATTGCTATGGTTAGTGACTTTGGCCTTGCATTTAAAGGTTAACTAGTAAAGGTAACTAGCCATACAGGAAGACAACAAGCCCCTTTGAAAGCAGATATGAGCTGTAAGACCCTGAGGAGTTTTAAGCAGGAGTTGGAGAAGTTCATTCAAAGGACCACGTGGTATGAATTGTCTGTTGTTGATAACAGGGGCATCCAGTCATGTGTTGCTTTGTCTAACTGTGGATTGCAATTCTGTTCTTTGAGATTTCATGTTCCCAAGCCATACAGAAAGCTGGTTTGTACAAATGTTTTTCAGATCATTCCTAGACCCTGAGAGAACCCCTCCCAGCCCTGAGATTAGGTAATGACAGAAAATTAGGTTTTGCCTGAAAAAATGTCTTTAACAAGCTTGCACTGTACTGTGCATGCATCTTATCACTGTGGTGGCTGCATAAGAAGCTGTGGAAACTAAACTGGAATGCTGTGCTTATGCAGAATATTGATCATTTATAACAAGATGACATCCACTGACTGTGTTGTCACTCCCCAGAGTCTCTTATTTTATTCTATGTTGATCTTGATGATGGAATTAGAAGATCTGTTAATACTTCCCAGGAATAACCACATCACGGCTGAAGCTCTAATATGCAGAACTCTGTTCAGACTAATTAGTCCCATGTATTCACAGCTTTTGCTATTGCACAGAGACTTTGTCCTTGGAGCATCTGCTGGTACTTGTTTCAATATGTGTGTCATCTTGTTCATGACAGATAGTTCTGTTTCAGTCCATTCAGAAATAGCACCGTGAACTAGATGGAAACAAAGATGCCCAGAAGCAAAGTGGAAACTCAAAAACAACTAGGAAAAAACCCACCTCTCTCGTTTTTTCTTTTTCCTTAAGACACAAGCTGAGCTTCTGCCAGTCATTTTGTAGACTCACTGTACAGCAGCTACTGGTTTGTTATTCTACTCCTGCTCTAAGGTGTCAAGTTTAATTCCTCAGCTGTAACTACCTAATTTATATGTTAAATGTTAGAATATCAGTTATGCTCTTGGCAAGATTTAACCTGTGATGTTCACGTTGCACCTTCAGTTGCCATTATGCCATAATTGTAAGGGATGTTTGATTTTTTGCTCCCCACTTGCCCTGAGATGGCTCTTGTGATTTTCCTAGTGTACCATAAGATGCTACATTCATCAAAAACAGGGGAAAAAATAATGCTCTCTTGGATTTTTTTTTTTTTTTTGCTTGTTTAGCTTTTGATAACCCAAGTGATAGAAGCTTGCTGGAGAGCAGAGGAGCAGGAGAGGAGCACAGAATCTTAATGTTGGCTGTGGTAGATTGAACTCACCCATGAAGAGAAACCATGTTCTTTGTTTCTGAGCAATTATTTTTTTTGCAACTGGGATTTTGGAAAAGAAGCAGAAATCCCAGATTATTTGGAACAGTTAGGGAATTGAAAGGTGCCCAATAATTAATTTTTATCATGGTCGGAGGAATATTAGGTGTTACCAGCTGTTGCTTGTGCATTTTACTGTGGTAACAAAGGGTAAAGAGCCAGCTCTTTGTTCATGCTTGAACTAACAAGCTGCTCCATTGGCAGATGAACTAATGAGGAATAGTTCTGTTGTGAATTTGTCCCATACCCTTTAAAACCCCAGGCCCTGCCTTTGCAAGCAAGTGAAGCTGTGGCTGGTACCAGGCTGTGTGGTCCTGACAGGTCAGGTAGTGTTGCTGCATCCCCACTTGGGTGATGCCTGAGATCTCCCTTCCCTTCCCTCTTAGGT
This sequence comes from Corythornis vintsioides, assembly GCA_025447755.1. NCBI lineage: Eukaryota > Metazoa > Chordata > Aves > Coraciiformes > Alcedinidae > Corythornis > Corythornis vintsioides. The sequence continues at coordinate 126,488 of JAOEGS010011239.1, read as the reverse complement.
GGATCCCAGGCAGCAGCTTTTCACCTCCCTGTCTGGAGGCTGCTGATTTGGGGTTTTTTAGAAGAAACTCAAGCCCTCTGCTCTGGGTGGTGGTGTCTAGTCAGTGATTGCAGAAGTAGTTGGTGTCTGGTGCATTGACAGGTGTTGCAAAGCTCTTATGGGTGTAGGGGAACATGAAGGAAATGTGAAAATCAGGCTCTTGTTAATGTGATTTGGAGAAATCAGATGTGTATGGAGGGTTTTAATTTCCTTTTTAAGTTTCCTTTAGTCTGAGTGGCAGCAAGACTGAAGTGAACCTGCAGAATGTTCTCAGTTAGTTAGGTTAATAGAAGAAAGCAGGAAAGCAATTAACATCTGTATTATATATCTTCCTGAATTCACTATACATTGGTATTGCATGTGTAATTTGGACCTCAACACACACTGAATGTTTGATACTCTTCATTTGAAATTAATAAATATGTAGCTTGTAGATTGTTGTTACCTTCACTTTTTTTTTTTAAGCTAAAATTTTTATCACTGAACTTTCTTAGGACTTATTTGGAGAGTTTCAAACCAGCTATTTATGTTGACAGTTGTGTGTCTATAAAACATTATCCTCTAGATTCTGTCCTCCCAGGGGATTATTTCCTTAGGTGTGCAAATAACTTTTGCCTTAGGAACTGTTGTTTGCTTTTTTGTGTTTAAAAAAACCTCAAACCAACTCTTTAATTTTAGTGTCTGTAGTATACTTGAAAAATACACATTTGTTGATGTGTCATATATAATGTAACTTGCATAATATCTTTAAAATTTAGTTCTGTATCCACTTATGTTCTTTTGGAAATACTATCTAGTGTTGTTTGGTTCTCCAGTAACAGCCTTAAAAATGTGAAATGTGTTTTTTAGCCCTTCATTTTGAGAACACAGGAATTATTAATGTCTTTGGAACAGTATCATAGAAAGACCTACAGAACTTCTGAAGTACTCACATGTGAGCTTAACCTTTAGCATGACTGACACTTGGTTTTATTATTTTATCTCTTTACTTGATAGTTATGAAAACAGTTGTAAATGAAATCTCAGTGTTCCTAGTTAGCACACAAGCATTATAAAACTAATCCAGTTCCATGAAATTGCAGGACTTTGTGACTGACTATTTAGTGATATTGCTGGGAGAATAGTTGTTAATCTTTCTTTAAAGAGCAGGTCAGAGTTCCAACCTGAACAAATAAACCCCAACAACAATCAAACCAAACCCCATACTCAGTCCTGTTCATAATTTTTTCAGTACTATTTATATGTAGATGTTGAACACTAATGAGGAGTGTTGAGGTGGATCTGTTGGATTTCTTGTAGCAATATCAGTCATATAAATAATATTCTCATTGAGTAATAAATTTAACTGTGATAAAGAAGTTATTGAGAAGGTTCAAGTCTCCAACACTGTAATTGTGATGGTTCCATATAGATTTGGAAAATGACATAATTCTGTCCAAGAAAACCTGAATCATACTCTGTTGTCTTTAAGAAAATGATGTTTTGAAATAGTCTTCAGAATTGAGATGAGAAGAATTATTTTTGTTTGAGGGAATGCAGTCTGTTTTCTCAGTTGCTGGAAAAATAAGGGTGTTTTTCTTCATGATGTAGCTTTTTGACCAGATGTCATTGACTAACTGGGATTTGCTTTCTCTTGTCCAGGGGAGGAGTATCAGAGAATTGAATTTGGTGTTAATGAAGTGATTGAGACACAGGCATCTGTACTAAATAACACCGACTACAGTATTTCAAGTACTCTGAATCCTCAGGCTCCAGAATTCATCCTCAGCTGTGCACCTGCTCAGAAACCCCCTGATGATCCTCTGGGCGAAACCAACTACAACTCCATTGACTGCCAGTTCCCCGACCCCACCCTAGCTTTGGACAGCGGTTCTAACGCTGAAAACGACACCTTGGCCGGAGGCCTCGGGCAAAGGGAGCGTAAAAAGAAGAAAAAAAGACCCCCTGGCTACTACAGTTATTTGGAAGATGTCCCCGACGGCATCGCTCCCGCCGAAACTCTGGTCAACGGCCACTCGAGCTCGGCGGGCCTGACCGGGCTGGGCGCAGAGGACGCGGAGCTGGCGGGAGAGGCGCCCTCTCTGGCCACACCCAGGACTTGCAACAGCCCCGACACCCCCGCGGACTTCCTTAGCCAAGCTGTCTCTGCCGATACTGTTTGTGACAATGCCAGGACTGCAGGGCAGCCTGAGGTATGCCGGGTTCCTAATTCTGAACAGTTTTGCATCCCCTCAGAGACTGGCAGAGATAGCCCTTTAAGGACAGCTGTTGTACAGTCTTATGCTGGTACTGATACTACTGAAAATCTTGGCGTTACTAATGGACAAACACTTGAATCCTCTGGTGAGGACACAGCTGCCAATGGGGTAGAATTGCACACTGTGGAAAGCACTGACTCAGACCAAGCTAAGCCTGAGGAAGCTTCACCTACTACTGAGGCAACAGTCCCGGTTGCAGGATCAGTCCCTGTTAATCAGCCTGCAAAATCGTGGGCTAGTCTTTTTCACAATTCCAAGCCCTCTGCTTCCACATCTGTGGTCTATGTTGAGACTAAGTATACCCCTCCTGCCACATCTCCTCTGGTCCCTGAAAAACAGGTTGAAGTCAAAGAGGGGCCTGTTCCAGTTTCAGAGGATCCTGTAGCCATAAAGATTGCAGGTATAGTTAATACACAAGAGTGGATGTTACACTGGAAGGGTATTAACTCTGCTTGTAAACAGGAGTTTGGATAGAGAAGATCCCTCTGTTCATGTTCTTTATGAGATGCCTGTTCAAACACTGCTATGAAGGATGTGATTTTATGAGGCTAGTTTTGTACCCCCCTGAGTAAACATTCCAAGGACACGTTGCCATGTCATTATCCCACATGTGGTAAAACTCTTGCTGCTTGTCAATCTGCTTAAGTGACCTGTGATTCCTGAATAGGCTATGTGTGCTGTTGTACTAAGGAAAATACATTAGAAAAGTTGGGTCTGAAAATGGTGTGGTATATTATCCAGCATTTGCAGCCTTGAAATGCATTCCATTACAAGAAGGGGAGGGTATTGATGTATTTATGCCAAAGTAGCTGAAATTCCTGGACACTTTTAGTAGCTTAACATCTAAATAGGTCTTGCTTCAGGAGTTCTCCTTCAGGAAATAGTTGTTGCATTTATTGATTTGCTGTTTGTGAGGTCTTGTCTTCCAGATCCTGAGGGATTTTCTTTTAACTATTACAAACAATATTATTTTATTCAGAAATTATGCTAGTGATTGCCTGTTCCAGAGTAACCATAAGAAAATGTCCAGAGGGTACATAAGCAAAGCCAATGTGTGATAGAAAGGCTTTGACCACTGGTCCTGCCTGATTTGTGGCTCTAATGAGAAGTGCTGGAATATACTTGAGATTTTGCAGGTTCTGTCAGAAAACATGAAGAAAAATCATCCTGTTGGTTGCTTTTTGTGTCACTGAGTCATGAATGTTTGAACAAAAATAATGATTTTAAATCTGTGCAAAAGTCCTTATGTGAAGAGGCTTGTGCAAAATCCTGCTCTTTAGGCTACAGGCTAATTTACAGTTACAGTGGTGGTTTGTGTGTGACAGCTTCCAAGTCCAAGTTTTCCACTCTAACCAGAAGCTGCCCCAGTAGTATGTGCCTACCTCTCATCCCCTCCTTTCTTAGTGATGGTTTCATTACTTCAGAACTGTTTATTGAGAGGAAAGCTGTCAGAATAATTTGTATTTCTGTGTATTTTTCACTGTGGTGTCACAAGTGCAGTTGACTGTTAAATGTCTGTGAGCAGGTGATTATGGTTTGTATCAGCCCATACTCGTGGAGTACTTTGTACTCTTAAAATCTTGAATTTTAACTTAAAACTCTTTTTTGGTGACAATTCTGAAGCTAGAACTGCTTGTCAGGGTTGGTTTTTATTTAATCCAATCAAAGTTGCTCCAGCTATTAACTTTCTAGACCTTTCCTGTTCCTGTACTATTTTTTGCCACCAGGTGGGAGCAGAGCTTTTTATTTTGTCTTTAATGTATTAAAATAGCAATGTAATTTTTATAGGCTTTTCTCTGCACCTTTGCTATTAGCTATCTGGTTTTACAGAGGCATAATGTTGAATATAGATCCTTTTCCAGTGAAAAGGAATTAATCTTCTTATTGCAGCTGATTAAAGTAGGAGTCCTATTGCTGTAATTCCAGTGCTGCTGATTTTGGTCTGTTAAAGTGAAGAGCTGAATGCCATGTGATCTGTGCTTTGCTCTGTGGAAAAAGGTGACATTCATCATTGTCCTTTCCTTATCTTCTCTGTCCTGTTTGAGAAACAGGTACATTAGTGCTTTGTTCCTTCACACACACTCAAAAAAGTGTATTGGGAGTTTCGCTTTGTGATTTCCAGCCAGGTCATTTGCTCTGCTAATTTCATATTTCATTTCAGCTCTTCTGCCCAGGTTAACATCATTGTATAAGGGTCTATAGCAACCCTATAGATTTTTCAGAGGTAGCTGGTGATGAGATTCCTAGTTATTAGTGTGGCAGAGTTGAGATCCTGTTGTTGGGTTTACTGGGAGATCTCCAGTTTGAACTCATGGCAGTGGGAGTGTATTTTTGTCCACTGGTGCCTTAGGGTGCTAAACTTGGTTAAAATCTAGACCTAAAGTATCTCCAGTTCAAACTTTTTCCCATTGCCCAGGGAAGAAGGAAAACCTGAGTGACACAGCTAATGATTGGCCAACTAATCATCTGAAGCTCAGTGTGAATTGCTAATGTGAGGCACTTGTCTCTCAGCTCAGAGACCACAGCCACGTGGTTTCTCTTTCCTTAGACTTTGGACTTTATTGATTAGGGAATTTCCATGGGTTGATGGGTTGGTTGGTTTGAAATTTGACAGGTATTTGGAATAACCCCACCTGGTGATTGAACTTCAGCAGAATATCTTCTGTTTATTTACCACCAGGCAGTTCAAAACACAATAATCCTGTTCTAGATTGACTTGCAAGGCCATGTTTCCCAAGTCAGTATCCACCAAAAAGAGTGTGAATTATTTCTGGCTAGGGACATTAGAATAGGTTTTGAAATGTTAAGAAGGATTTTTCATGGTTCTAAATGTATTTTTCTTCTGATACTCTTATAAAAGCTTTTTAGCTACTATATAAATGTTTGAAGTGAGATGAAAATGTATTGAATATAACTGCTGTGCACAAAAATGAATCTTTAAAGAAGCCAAACTCACTAAATTCCTCTAGACTTTTTGTTGACAAAGCAGTTTTATGACCACAAGAGGATGCTAAAGGTCCTAGTAATATTTGTAGTTAGTATGATAGAAAAATGGGGGAGGATTCAGTTAATGTAAAAAGCTTTTGATAGACGCTAAAAATACTTTTTAACATCATTTTTATCCTAATTTTCCCCAGTGCTTAGTTTTATTAGTGAAAGGATTCTAAGTGTGCACAACACATTTCAGGCTTTTCATAGATTCATAGATTCATAGATTCATAGATATTAGGGGTTGGAAGGGACCTAGAAGATCATCTAGTCCAA